>JADBJO010015981.1:0-41909 GCA_016801955.1 Conus betulinus | reverse complement strand
TCCTATTGTGTGAAACAGATTCATATTAATAGTGTGCTGTGGATAAGAAAGGTAAGCCGTCACACAATATTTACAAGTGGCCCAAGAGAGCTCTCTCTGTGTCTACTCTCTTTCTCCATTTTGGTTAAACAACTTGTGAATACGTCTAGACAAAAAAATAATACAGTACATTACGTACATCCTTAAACACAACCCCGATACAAAAAAAAAACAGACTTGAAGGCGGCCCGCAAAAACAACAATGACAGCTTATCGAGGATCAAAACAAAAACTTGGCGTAGTAGCCATTCATTTTTTTTTTAAGTAATATATAGTTAATCCAATCCTGCATTCACCGCACACACACATCGCTATGTGAAAAACCATCACACAATCTGTAAGGCGGCCAAACAACATAGTATTCAATCAAAACACGGCAACAAAGAGAACAGAAATTACCTACAATCACGAAAACGAGTTAATCCAAAGCAAAGAAACATTCGTTGCTTAAAATCACACGTTATCAAAATTGCGGTCGAGTTTATAGTTATTCAATCGCGGAAGACGCCCATCACCGCGCTACGGGAAAAACTTTGTGACCAAAAGCACGGCGAGTTATTGAGGTTTCTACGTCCAACTTGACGCCCGCATCAACCACACCCAATAGAAGTAGCTGTGGTATTAGTTTTCGCCTCGGATGGTAACACCTTCAATGCTATGCGAGAAGTTTCAGTGGTACCAGAGTTCAAAACCTCGTTTCCAGCATAAGCTCCGCATTTATATGTTATGTCGTTTTCACTTTTTTACGTCACTCAAACAAGATCGACGCTTCCTCTAGCACAAACCAGCGCCTCAACGACAGAATTCGCGAATCGTCATGTCTCTTACCTCCGCTCTATCGCGAGTCAGACTTTTTACCATTACTGCGTCAAGAGCGCGGTGAGCACAAAGGAGTTCTCCATCAGCGAGGAATATGAAATTAATCCGCCCTTTTATACTATGATTCCAAAATATAAGCCACTGTTATCAATAATATCACCAGGTGTATACCAATATTCCTGGTCATTTTTATCGATATGGTCGGTAAATTATACAAGCCTCGAAAAATGACGATATGTGCCTATTTCAAGTAATTTAGATTGCCCTTATTACATTCTCAAGTCACAGAAAACAATGATGTCATCACAGGTCACATCAGTGCACAGCAAAATGTTAAACTGCAGAAAATAGCAGTCATGTTAAAAGCGAATTAACATTGTCGTCGTATGCGAAATCAGACCCTTAAACGTGACAAGATGATATTTCTAGTCACGCTCACGTACCTTTTGTCATTGTCATGGGGTCAACCATTGACATTTTTCTCGTCACGCTTATTCCAGCAATACAGAACATTTTTTGTTTTTCGTCAAGCCACCACCACCACTTTACCTTTTATTCATTTCCAGCTTAGCTGCACACATGTTTTACACACAGGCTGTCCCATATCACCGTACTGGCGTTGGCATCAGGCGGTAGGAGGAACAGCAGCGCATCTCCGCTGTAGTGTGCCCAGCAGGACTGTGGGTGGGTAGAACGGAAGAAGTCATCTCAGCAGGCGGCTCCGGGCTGCCTGTGCTAGTAGGAGGATCCAATTCGGGGTTTTTTTTTTTCTGCTCTACTCCTGAAAACATCTTCCCTTTTCTGACAGCATCAGCCAGTTTGTCGATGCATTTCATCCTCCAGCTTGTTCCTACTTTCAGTAGTCTTTGCCATTGCCTTGACGTCAACGTTGCCCATGTGTGAAGTGCAAATAGTCGACCCCCTCCCCCCCCCCCCCCCCCCCCCTGCCCTCCTTAGTTATTGGGAGACTTGTAGTGAGTGTGTATATATACAGACCTGACGCCTGTGGCGGGGCTTTACCCCAGGTTTTTACGGAGGCCCCAAGAACGTTTCCTCCTCCCAAAGGGTACAAGATATAGATTTCACTGCCAATGTTTTCCACGACAAGATTATTTATATAGTTATTAGATAAAAACCGGTCTTTATCTGGACCGCGGAAATTCCATTACCTAGTGAAATTCCTAATTATCGACCTCGCGTGTATAGATCGAATAAATGAAATCTATCTTTTTCATCATTAAGGCTCGTTGTTTATAAGATGAAATGGGGGTAGAGAGCCATCAATACAGACTTATCGCCCCTACTCTTTCTTTAAAATGAAAAAGCATACGTAATAACCGCCTATGCTTGAAAGTAGTAAAATCTTGTGAATAATCGTTGATTATAACGGATAAGTAGGAGTGTTGTGACTCTGACCCATGAATTTTTAAATGCCCCTGAATATAGTGCGGGTGGACAGGCCAAAACTATCATAAAGTATTCCGCTTTTTTTTTTCCGCATCCATCGAAACCAGATGCTCACCCAATGTTTTCCTGGATCCTTCGTTGTGGTCAGTATTTAATCACAAAACCCTGAGCGCCGTCTTGTAGTAATATGACGAGGTAGTTTGTTTCTGGGATATACTCCACCGAAACATCTTTTTGGCATTGATGTCTTTAGCAAACACTTGCATCTCCTTACTGTTCATGTCCGAAAAATCTGTTAGCACTTGGCGAGGAGAACGATCTATCTCGGTTATACTGTCCAGTTCAGCATATACCAAGACGTGGACAGAGTGGCCCAGAGGTTTGATACAACATTTTAATTCCAGACGAAGGGCTCTTGCTTTTTTCAGCTCTAACTGCTGCATCTCTCCGTCTGAATAAACTGGGATTTAGGTCAAATGGCAAAAAAGAAATTAGTTATCTACGGAAAAATATCCATATCCTACCTACGTTTCCAGCATCATTGTTGACCATGTCCTGGTTCCTGAATCAGACGCCTGTGCGAAAGACCTGACAAAATGTTGTTGATCAGCAACGCTGGAGTGCGGTGAGCTTTTTCAGCGGGACCTGGCGTCCATCCAGGTACAGTCTTAAAAGGGATAGGTCGTTCGAAATGTTGAAAGTTAAATGGGTTTGTTGCTGTTGTAGTGTCCGCTAAATGAGCAGATCTCTATCAGACTGATGATATTTTTGTAGGAAGTCTGACCTCAAGAAAAAGGTCGCCCTGCACAGCACGTAAGTTTTCCTTGTTGGATGCGCCAAAGTCTTTTTGAACGACTCTCATTTTAGGGGATACTTACCAAGTCCTTTTTTCCAGTGCTTTTTACATGTGCCAGAGCAACAGCCAAGGTTTAATTTACCTTTTCAAGCAAACAAGGAAGCATAAAGTGACGATGGATTTAAAACCAAAAGCCGGGTTGTGAGCCATTAGATTAAAGGGTCTGCTCTTTGACGGGATGAGTCGGATTTTGTGACGTTCACAACCGTTGATCATGTACGTTTCCTGATGCATAATATCCTGTGTGTATTCGGCCCATCATGCCCCACTTCATGGCTTTGTCGCTTTGTCAGCCTCTCCCGTCCCACGTCCGGATGAGTCCGCTGTTGTCATTTCCTTGCGAATCTTCAAAAATGACCGGTAGTGTCCCACATAGTACAGCCCAGCCCTGCCTCATCTAGGTGGCCTCTATTTTGGCTTTCGTGCTGTAGTTGAGTGTAGACTCTATGTAGGCCCTGTATGGGTACGGTGTTTTCGCCCTCGGCATGAAATTAAGGTGTCGTCAAGACATATCGTCCACTTGAGGAAAACAAACTGTGTAAACCAAGTACCTACGTGACGGGCACTAGCCACGTCCGTATTGGGAACGAGCCACCAGGTTTCTCTCCCATCCGCTACTGGGTCACTTTAGTCCCATATGTGAAGATGAAAGTGTTGTTTAAATCCAATAAATCCAGTCATAGCACCCTGACACGTCCTAAATTCGATTGGTGCCCCCCGGGCTGGAGGAGAGTGGCTAATGGAATGATGATATTCTATGAAAGCACCCTTCTTCAACTGCTGTCTGGGTGGGGGGTCACTACAGAAAACAACTCAAGTCCGGTATGTACACTCTCACAGGAGTGATGGTGATAGCAGCGCCATAATATGTACCCAATAATGTCTACTCTCACTCCTCGTAGTCTTCTAAATCTCTTTCCATTACTACGTTTAATCTGACTGGCTCGGGATGATGTCGATAATTTATTCGCTTACTGGCGGGTCTACCTCGAGGTGTTACTGCCGGTGTGCTGCATACTGTTTACTGCGTGATCCAAATCATTTTTTTCCGGCTTGTGGACTTTGCTGTTTTAAACAATCCATGTCTTTGATATTTTTGATTGGAGAGAAGTATATCTTAAAGGGCCACATGCAGTCCCGTTTGGATCTCCTTCTTTTATTAAGGCCTTTCTCCTCTGCTTTTCAACAGAGGAATCAAAGATCTTCTGATACTGGATAATAAGCTTCCCAAATCCTCTACACTCTCTGTGTCTTCCCCCCGACAAAGACGGGAAGAAGAAAGTCCATCTCCGACTTGAGTACAGTAATAGTTTTTTGTAGCTTGCAGACCATTGGGTACATATAGGGGGTAGAGAGCAAAAACACTTTAATAATTATCGTGACCGTCTGCAACGAAAGGTGAAGTGTCACTATGGTACTCCCACTCATGAATGAAAACTGTTGGCCCAGGTGAGTGGTTAAAAAGATTTCCACTGTGTTAAAATTAAAGTGACTTAGAGGAATATAATGAGGTTTCTC
The DNA here is from genome assembly GCA_016801955.1 of Conus betulinus. Lineage (NCBI taxonomy): Eukaryota > Metazoa > Mollusca > Gastropoda > Neogastropoda > Conidae > Conus > Conus betulinus. Next base: position 37,270 of record JADBJO010015981.1, on the reverse strand, counting down.
AAATATGTGATGTACGAATTCTCGAGTCTTGTCAGTTGTTGAGCGCCCGATTCGAAGAAGAGGGGTTCATGACATCACCCACCGGATGTGCATTCACCAGGTTACAGTACATGTACACACTCTTTAAATTTTCGTTCAAATCCACCATAAAAGAGGCGCTAAAATGACGGCTCTTTTAATGCTGGAGGATGGTAGACTTAACACTCTTTGAACACTCAGGAGCTCAGAGACAATACAGCCTCTTTTTCGTATAACGCTAGGCTGACTTTTCTGGAGGCGCAGTTATAGAAAAAAAATTAAGTCTCGATTTCTTATCTGGTCATAGGCCTACTTCTTTTGTTCTCAAAGTATTGAGTGTGTGAATAAAAAAAATCGTTGGTTTCATAAAGCCCTCAGGCACGAACACTTCCACGGTGGTCGATGCGGATATTCTTCACTCACTGCGTTAATTTCTGGAGTTACATAGTGAACAAGAACTCTCTGTCTCTGACATTCAACGTATGTATTATGAAACTGAATTTCTGATAGTCCCACCTCATAGTTGCTGTCCAAGTCAATGGCTTGGGGTAATTTGGTGATATAATGACCCAGGGTATTATCTGGGTAATATTTTTGTAGAACTGTTACTGGGGAGTGTCAAATAAAAACCCATACTGATAAAGCAGGATGAATCATATTTGTTTCAGCGTTTTATAGAAGGACTGGAGAGAACATAGCCAAGACAACTGCGAGGAGAGCCACCCATAGATTGTCGTTACTATGACCACAAGACAGATTTTAGAGAGATATGGAAACCACTATGTAGATGAGCAGCATCTGACACGTAAATACAATTTCGCTGTGGGAAACCCTATAGCCAAACATCTGCTGGAGTTTCGACCTCCTGTGATGAGAGATATGAGTGGTAGGTGGGTCCTCTAAGGGAAGGACTTGGAATAATTTCTCGATGAGAATTATCTTAACGTTTCACCTACACCCTCTGTCTTACTAGTGGTGGAAGGAGCAACTTTCCGGTCCTAGTCATCAAAGAAATTTTTATTTTGTTCTGGGTCTTCTTAAAATACTGAAGAGTGGCTCTGGATTAATTTTCCTTAGGCCGTACTTTTAGAAGTACTTGTAGCTCTGAGAGACAGAATTGAAGAGAGAGGTTCAAACATTCAACATTCGATTGAACAACATATAACTGACACAAGTTAAGTGTAGTTTCACACATCAACTTTACTTGCTTACACATAGGTAAGTATTGGCATGTTACTTCCATAGGCAAGGTTTTAGTTCTCATTGGACTACCACAATAAGGGGCCCTTCCTCACGCCTACTTTACTGGCTTACACTCTGTGCAGCAGCTTAAGTTGGAATACAATGGGCCTGTCTAAGGTTACTCTGAATGCATAGTATTATTATACATCCACTTCACTTGCGTACACCCAGTGCAGTAGCCAAAGTGGTACTACTCATAGACAGGTTCTCTCACTGTTTCATCATAAAGTGAGGGTAAGGGTCTAATGGGTTTGAGTCCAGGTGGTCGGCTAACTTAGCTTATATTGGAGAGGGTAGTTGATCTCTCCTGTGGCTGGTGACTGCTCCTTCCTGGTAGATCTGTTGTCTGGTGTCACCCCGGTTTACGGTGAAGCCATGGTGTCTTGCATTCCCCAGCTTTTGGCATAGTCCCAGAGTAGGGTTCAGCTACCATGTGTAGCATGACCAGGATCCCAGTCTGCGACAAAGAGAACTTGGTCTGTAGGTGAGAATCTGATGGCTGGTTTTGTCAAGTGCACACATTTACCCTTTTTTACTTTCAGAAGAGTGTGAGACTCAGCCAGCAAAGTGTTCTCGATGGTAGAGAGTTTCTGCTATAACTACTAATCTCCACTTTTGTTTAAAGGCTGTGTTAAGCTTACAAAAGGATAGGAGACAGTAATACAATGCTACACAGTTTCAGTCTGACAACTCTTCCATGTTTCTTATGAATTAAATCACATTAACTTGGGCTACACTTAGTCCAAGTACACATGTGGTGTAGACTTAAAGTCATATACTACAGAGCATTCCAACAATAACCAGTATTTACAAAATCAGCTTGGCAGTTTTTAACCTAGCAGGCATACTGTCTTTTCTGATTAAAACTTATCAATGAATTATTATCTTAACAGATAGAATTGCATACTGGCAAAAGTCAAAGTGAGGCACAAAGTATAAGGGTCAGATTGTTAACAAAGAATCATAACCACCAAGAGAGGGAGAGCTTTGGCCATATGATGGCAGTCAAACCACTACACAGAATAATCATTCATCAGTTTGATAAACGTTGCTTAGCATTTGTACAAAGTTACAATGTTTACTCACACAGCATACCAAAAATCAATTCATACATTTGAAAAATGTAAAACATAGTTCCAAACTCACTTTTTTTCCCTGGGAATGAACAGTGAATGACTTGAGATCAAGGAGTTTACCAGGAGTTACCAGGCCTTCTCTAATTGTCCCTTTGTCTTTCACTGTTCTGATCTACAGTCAGTCTTGAGGGGTCAGTGAGGTTGTGACCCTATGTGTCTGGTATATTTATTCTAAACTGCCTATCAGGTTTCTGGTCTGGGTGACATTGTCAGTCACACACCTCAGGAGTGAGAGGGGGAGGGATCTGGTCTTATCACTATTCACCTCGGAAATTGTTTGAACCTAATCAGCACCGGTTAATTTATGCACCAGTACAGGTGAATGCTACTTCAGACCCATGGTGAAGAAAATGCAGTGACGTCACTTACCAAGGTTCACAGCCCTGGGTGGTACATATGAAAGAAAGGGGGGGGGGGGGGGGGGGGGGGAAGGAGGGAGGGTTGCTGGTTACTCTTTGTGTCTTACTCTTTGTGTCGGCTAGTGCCGCACGTGGCTTGGTGGGCTTGGTGGGGGGGGGGGGGGGGGGGGGGGGGGGGAGGGTTGGAGTGAGTGGCAAACATGCCTGCTGTTTTATGGATATGGGGGGGGGTGGGGGGGGAGAGGGGCATTGTTTACAATGCATGTTCCAACGAGAAGAACGAAACGCGTCACCCTGTTTCCCATGATGTAATTTTCACTTTGTCACAGATAGGGTGAGACAGGCAGCCAAAAGGGGAGGGGGGGGGGGGGGGGGGGGGTTCAGAGGGGAGAGTGGGCATAGATTTAAAATCTATTGTTTTGGTTTGGGGTTTGAGTGGGACCCATTGAATGGGTTTGTCAAACGTTTCGTCACACCTCCTTATCTGTTGAGTAGCCCCGCTGGTTTCAGAAAGTTGATCTTCTTCCATCATTATAAATTAGAGTAATGCGTCAGTGATATACACAGAATCCAAGAATTAAAAGATGAGTCATATCCATGCCACTTAACTAAATACTCATCAGACCCGACAGGTCGAGTTCATTGTTTCAATATAGCTTCGATGCGAAATATTTCTCTTTTTTTCTCCAACTTTCTGGATTTCTTGAGTGTAAAATGTTCCTATCAAGTCATCTCCATGCTTGTCTTTAAGATTATAAGTGATGGGTGATGTTTTTTCTTTCTTTGACTCACTGTAAACAATTCCTCGGTCCAAGAGGGTAAATAGCCTTTCTTGAAAACTTTTTGGCTTTTGCTTATGTGTATGCGATCACAAATTTTAAGTTTGGGTTTGGTCATAGGTTTAAATTGTTTGTTGTTGTATAAAGTTTGCCATACATCTTGGTTCTCGGTTGTGACACTGGCAAGAGTACATTGAATTCTCCGATGACAAGAACGATTGTAAGCGTGCACTAGTTTGGGCAATGTTTCTATGAATCTCAGAGTGTTTTTCCCTTGTAAAATATCACCATATTTTCCCGTTTAAAGTGCGATTAAATCTCTCAATGATGGATGCCTTTATGTCATTGTTTTCAGTTACAAAAAACCCCCACATTTTGTTCTTTTAAAAATTTTTGAAATGATTTGTTCAAAAACTCTGAACCTTTATCCATTTGTAGTTTGAAAGGTTTTCACCCTCTTGCAAAGATATCCTGAAAGGCATCTACTAAAGTTTTCCCTGTCTTGTCTTTTTAATGGAATGACCCAGGCAAATTTACTCAAAATATCTTTGCACGTTAACAGATAGGTAAGTCCATCGTTATCTTTTTTTTTTTTTTAAATGGTTTTCACATCAATGAGATCTGCCTGCCATTGATGGTCTATTTCCCCCACAATTATGGGACGTCGAGTAAACTTGTACCTCATAGGTTTATGTAGAGTATAAGCGTCTTGATAGAATAACCAGTTTTCTTATAATAGATCTCTTTATCTTTGTTGATTTGCTCAAAGCATCCACTCCTGCAAAAGAACCAGGCCGCCGAGGGTTATAATAAGACTGAGACAGGATTCGGTATTTGGTTTGTTGCTTTCTCTTTTGTCATCTTCAGTAGAGAGCCCAGGTGGACTGTCATCCATCTCTCAATCGTCTTTGCCATTTTCTGTCTTCATCGAAGTTGGTGTACCTTGTTGCACTTTCACCACTCTGGTTTCTGTCTCACTGCCATGAATGAAACTGTATCGGTCAGGATGCCCAATCAGATCTTGTAGAATGTTTTGGTCACATAATGCTGCCGCAAAAATTTCCCATCCTTTGGGTTCAAACTTTTGTCATTTTCTCAGGACATCATTGACCATGTCGATTACATTGGAATCCTTGACCAGCTGCCCTTGTATTTGATTTCTCCTCTGGGGTTCCATTGCAGATCAGGATTTCATTGAATGTGCTGCAGTAGACGTTTGGCTTTCTTTTTTAAGTTTTTTGGAATGCTGTCCAGCACATGTTGCTTCTCAATTATTCCCTTTGATGATTCAGGTTGAACTGTTATCATTGTTTGGTTGAGAAGTGTTTTTTAACTCCACAGTGCCTAAAGGTCTTTCTTTAAATTGATCGAAGCGTTTCAAGTGCTTCCAAAGTGTCTGATGATATATATCAGACTTCCTGATTCATGTCATTATCATCTAAAATATCAGACATTTGGTCATCCATTTCCTTACGACTGTGAGACTGAGTATCTGGAGCAGGACATTCTGATAAACATTTTTGGGATTGAGTCTAACACCACGAGGGTCTATTAAAATCATTTTCTTTGTATGCTCCATTTTTTTTTATAGACCCAGTGTAGATCCCCTTCCACCTTGTCATGGTGTGGGGAGCCTGTGTACCTCTATGACCCAGAGAGCTATGCCAAGAGGAGCGTATGGTCCTGGTAGGGCCACCCAAGCTGGACAGGTCGAAGGGTAGAGGTCAGACTAATGTAGACCAACTCTCCTAGAGGTTAAACGGGTTTGTGTAGGGCTAACACCCCTTCCTAGAAAAAAGCAAATTACATAAGCATTGACAACATTAAACCAAGACATTCACCTGGGAGAGGAAGGGTCACCATCCTGGTGACTCATGACATCAGGCAGTGAAAGCCAAGAGGAAGCTGCAAGACTGACCCCCCATCTGACCCCCAGGAAAACAAGGATAGCCACTTGCAATATCAGGACAATGTAGAAAGCGGGCAGAACCATCCAGATAGCAAGAGAGATGAAGACCTACAAGATAGGAGTCCTAGGACTGAATTACACAAGGTGGCTACAGAGACGGGACAGCTGAGACTTTCATCAGAGAGCTGCTGCTGTACACAGGACACACAGAGGATGGAGCCCCCCATACAGAAGGCTTGTGGCCATGATGCTGACACAGAGGCGCAGCAGGCACTCATCGGCTGGAAACCTATCAACACTCCCACATCATCAGAGCCAAGTTTAGCACCAAGAAGAAAAACATCAAGCTGAACATCATTCAATGTTTACACTCCCACAAATAATGCAGAGGAGGAAAAGAAAGATGATTTCTACCAGTATGTACAAGCTGTGCTGGACAGAAGAGGAGCAAACGACATCACAATAGACATGGGTGACTTTAACGCCAAGATAGGATCAGACAACACAGGATATGAAGACATCATGGGGACATATGGACTTGGACAGATGAGTGAGAATAAAGAAAGTTTTGCAGGCCTGTATGCATTGAACCAGCTGGTGATAGGAGGCAGCATCTTCCCTCACAAGCGCATCCACAAGGCCACCTGGAGATTCCCAGACCACATCATTAAGAACCAGATTGACCACATCTGCATCGGCAGGAAATTCAGGCGATCATGGCGGGATGTGAGGGGTGATGAGGGGTGCTGACATGCCATCAGACCACCACCTGCTTGTGACAACAGTGAGACTCCAACTCAAGAACTACACTTCAACAAATGATGCAAGGACAATAAACAGTAAACAGTAAACAAGTGGGGTAGTCTTTGCTCCCATAAGGAAACCTAACACAGAGTAACTTTTATTCAAGACTGGCACAGCCTTTTAAACTTAAACTTGAATAAAGTCAGACAAATACAAAGACGAACAATCTAATAGTGGGGGAAAACGAAAGGCCTCGGAGCAGGCAATACAAATATATCTGCCTTTAAAAGGGATTGCGATGGTTCCCTTATGCGGCCAGTGAAGAGTTTTCAAATTTTCTTAATTTCATGTTCCGGGTTTTTACATCTTCAACCTCCTGCTGCCTCCCCCCCCCCCCCCCCCCCCCCCCCCCTCCTTAAGTTCAAAGTTTTGCCAAGTCATTACTATGAAGACAATTTAGTTGTTGGCCTGCGCTTGTTTTTCCCCCACTATTAGATTGTTCGTCTTTGTATTTGTCTGACTTTATTCAAGTTTAAAAGGCTGTGCCAGTCTTGAATAAAAGTTACTCTGTGTTAGGTTTCCCTATGGGAGCAAAGACTACCCCACTTGTTTACTGTTTATTGTTTACTGTTCCCTGCCTCATTTCATTTCCAATTTCGATGCAAGGACAAGTTATAACGTGGAGCTGTTTAGCAGTAAAGAAATAAAGGAGAAATTTCAGATCTGTCTTACCAACAGGTTCCAACTACTTGAAGGATCGCTTGAAGAGGAGAGCACAGACACCAAGAACCAGTGGCAACATACTAAGAAACTTTGTCATGAGACCTGAGAGGATGTACTTGGAAAGAAGAATAGTATCAGAAACTGAACAAAAGAAAAGAGGAGAAAGCCACACTGAACATGAGCCTGGACAAGATCAAGCAAAGCACAAGCCCAAGAAGACTACACCCAGGCAGACAAAGAAGTGAAGGAAAGTGTAAAGAAAGATAAGAAGGACTTCATCGACAGACTTGCCAGACAAGCGGAGGATGCTGCAGGGCAGGGCAACATGAGAGAGCTGTTCACTACCACAAAGAAGCCGGTGGGCAAATTCCAACAGACTGGCAAGCCAGTCAAAGACAAACATGGAAAGACCCTCACAACAACAGAAGATCAATTTGAAGCGATGGGCAGAGCACTTCATGGAATTACTAAACCGTCCCATCCCTGAAGCACTACCCGACATCCCACCTTTGGAAACAGAACTGCCCATCAACTGTGAGAGACCATCTAAAGTAGAGATCAGAAAGGCCATCCTGACACTGAGGAATGGGAAGGCAGCAGGACCTGATGAGATCCCAGCAGAAGCCATTAAAGCTGATGTTGGCATAGCTGTAAACTTACTGTACAGCCTCTTTGGCAAGATATGGGAAAAAGAGAACATCCTAGCAGAGTGGAGGGAGGGCATTGTCATCAAACTGCCAAAGAAAGGAGACCTTACCAGCTGTAGTAATTACAGAAGGATCATGCTCCTGTTAGTGCCAGGCAAGGTTCTAAACAGAGTTTTATTGGAGAGGATGAAGGAAGCAGTTGACCCAAAGCTCCAGACCAGCAAGCGGGCTTCCGGCAAAACAGATCCTGTGCCAACCAGATGGCCAGCCTCAGGATCATCATCAAATAGACCTTGGAGTGGAACTCGCCCCTTTACATCAACTTCATCGACTATGAAAAGGCCTTCGACAGTGTAGATAGAGAGACACTATAGAAAGCTACTGAGGCACTATGGAATACCAGAGAAGATCTCTCTCATCCGGTGCACCTATCAGGATATGAACTGCAGAGTGACTTATGCAGGCCAGTTGTCAGACGGTTTTGAGGTGAAGACAGGAGTGCGCCAGGGATGTCTGTCACCTTTCCTCTTCCTCCTGGTCATCGACTGGATCATAAAGACCACAACAACAGGCAGGAACAATGGGATACAATGGACACTCTGGACGCAGCTAGATGACCTTGACTTTGCTGACGACATGGCACTCCTCTCCCACAGTCACACACAGATACAGGATAAGACCACCCGCCTTGAGACAACATCAGCAGGAACAGGGCTCAAGATAAACAAGAAGAAGAGCGAGCTGATCAAGATTAACACCACACAGGCAGCAGCCCAGTCACAGTCGGAGGCGAGCCCATCAGGGAAGTAGATTCCTTTGTCTACATGGGAAGCGTAGTTGACAAGCAGGGGGGGCACCGACCAAGACATGGCCAGGATAGGCAAGGCGTGAGTAGCATTCATTATGCTAAAGAACATCTGGGCCTCAGGAGAGATCAGAAGGACAACAAAATTGCGCATCTTCAATTCAAACGTGAAGTCGGTTCTGCTCTATGGTTGCAAGACTTGGAGAATGACCAAGGCAATACAGCAAAAAATTCAGACCATCAACACCTGTCTGAGGCGAATCTTCTAAATCAGATGGCCAGGAAAAATCAACAATGAAGATCTATGGAAGCAATGGCCAAGCAGATTATGCGGAGGAAGTGGGGCTGGATTGGACACACTCTCAGGAAGTCACCATACAGCATCACACGCCAAGCCCTAACATGGAACCTGAGGGGAAAAAGAAGAGAGAGGCCGACCTCGCAGCAGCTGGAGGCGAGACACTGAGGCAGAGATAAAGTGGCAGGGGACCAACTGGACAGGCATTCAGCGAGCAGCCCAGAACCGAGTGCAATGGCGGAGTGTTGTCAATGGCTCTGCTCACCCTTGGGCCTAAGTAAGTAAGTAAATGTAGATCCCAACAGCCCTTCTAAAACTTCCAACACAGGTTTAATTAAAGCACCGATAAATCCTCCTTTCTGTAATATCTGCTTCCATTTCTTGACAGAAATTCCTCTTTTTGCCAAGTGGCGTAAGCTCTGTTTATATCTGCAAAGTTGTTCTCTTCTGCGACGGAGTCAGTTTCACATGCCCTTTTAAGATGTTCGGAGAACATTCACTCAGGGCGTTGATCAAATCTGGAGAAGTGCCTTTAAGGGTAGCTTTAATTATAGCAGGTTTGACTCCGCATAACATCTCCGAGCATGGGTAGGTTTCTTTTAATAAACGCTGACATGCCTATTTTTGGATGCATGCTGCTTGGTACTCTTGCGGAAAAAATGCTGGTTTTCGGTCGTAGGTGATCGGGTGTGTCCTGACGAAGGTAAAAAAGCAACAAATAGCCGTGCGGTCTTGAGGTAGCGCAATGCTTCTTGTATGTATTTCGCTTTTTCGGGGTACATTTGTTTAGCTAGGTGAGTGATTTGAGAAGCGTCCATGGGATTTTTAAAGATTATCAAGTAATGACTGTTAAGGCCGATGGTGCGTTGTTCTTTTTCTTTCAAAATAATTTTGAACAATATACATCACACTAAGGTTTCTATGATGGCTGCCTTTAGTAAAGATTCTAGTCGCTCGCTCGTCCGTTTCGCTCATCAAGTCATCGATGATCACGAGATGACTTTGGTCTCTTTGCCATTGATCTTCGTTGGGTAGTCCTTCTATAAAAGTCACTTCTTTCAACTACTGATCGTAACATCGCTGCCATTCTCCGTAGCACCATATAATACATTGAGGAGATGGTATCATCATCTACCTTATATTTTTCAAGAATTGCGTGACCCACACCGTTTTGCCACTCCCCCAGTCGGCCTGAAATTACGCAGGTAAAAGGATGTTTCCATCTTACATTCATCGTGTTTTCTGCTATAAAGTATAAAAAGCTTTACATTTTTAATAAAATGTCACTTACTATAAATAACATTAGTCAGCTACATCTTCTCCATCACTGGTTATATTTATGCTAATAGGAAGTTAATTTTTCACAAATGAAGGAACATCGCTGATTCCACCTCATATGTTCCAAAAACGGTGTGTCTGTCTCTTCCCATTGCATCAGCGATGTACCGCAAAAGCGACAGCCCACTTTATGTTTTTGAGGATCTGAGGAATGAGTGGAGATCAAATAAAGTCTGGCTTTGGCCATGTGCCAGGGGAACAAGTTGGGAAAATCTTTTTTCCACTCCTGTGACTTGTAAAACGTCTCCAATTTTTTAGGAGATCTGTGGCTGCGCAACCGTATCTTTGAATTTATAATGATCGTATTTAAATAGGTTCAAATTTTCTATATTAGGCCTTGCTGTCTCTTTGTTATGATCATTATGTCTTCCGTTTTCCACTCTCATAAGTTTTCTAACAAATAATGCGTAATGTTTATATGACTGTTACTACCAATTAAAAAAAAAAATTCATAGCCTAGCTTAAACGTGAACCAGCTGTAGCGACCAAATGACTATGCCTCATAATGTATCACTTCTTTATATTGCTATATTTTTTCTGGTTATTTTAAGTAATGTGTCATTTCTTTACAGATTTTACAAATTCATTTATTTTAAACACACATATATAGAAAAACAGACTGAATAATCGCCCTTGTTGCTCCTTGCGAAAGGTATGAGTGTAACGTCATTTCTTTTTTTTTTAGTACGGAGGTGACATCGTGGTGGTGCAATCACAGTGGTCTGTTCTTGATTACACATTTCAAACTGATTGTCAGTCTTATCTACTTTCCTAATCAAGCTCTCACAGAGAGAAAGAGAGATTATGCAGAGACACGTAGCTTGTCCAGTGGTCTTCGCTTCGTCGGTATAATCACCGTTTAATATATATGCGTGTCGTCGTGTGGCCAGCTCAATCACCGAATAATTTTATGCGTACAGGCTCAACGGTGTTCGGTTTTTGGGATGAGAGTAGTAAACGTTTATTTTTACTTATTTGTTTCTAATGATTGATCGATCAATACCCTTTGTGATCAGTCCCCTTTTCTTTTCTGATCAATATATCCTTTATGAATATGATCCACCTGATTAGATTTTAATATTCTGATGAACGGTTATTGATGACTTCCATTATCGTGTAACTATTATCAATCTGATTGATTATTGATGACTTCGATTGATCGATCTCTGAGATCCAGCTGATCCAGTGGCTCCTGGATCCTGGCAGTTATGAAGTCCCTCTTATACTACTATCATATGTTACATCTCCGCTTACTATCTCAAGTATTAGGTGGCACAATCATATAAATATAGTTAGCGACATTAGTTGCATTAATTTCTAACAACTATCACCTTTTTCAATCCGCACGATCATGTAATGACAGTTACGTACATTGTACATGCCAACTAATTATCATCTCTACCGATAAGTACAAGCATAGAATACAGTCTGGAACATGATTACAAGCTAATCTTTTATTGATTGGCACGATTATATAATATAAATAGGGACGTCATACGTTACATTTCCACTAAGTATTGCCTATATTGATAAGCACAGTCACGTATAACACAGCTAAAAACATCATACTTCACATAGCTGCCATCTCCTTCATTGCACGGCACAATCATATGATTAGGGTCGTCATACATCACATCCCTACTACCTCCTTTATTGCTAGCACAGTCTTACAGTTACGTACACCACACATTACATTTCTCTCTCCAATATTGGTCAACACGGTCTTATAACATAGGGACATCATACTTTACATCTCTACTGGCCCCTTTATTGATCAGCACAGTCTTATGCTACAGTTAGGGACATTTTATCTTATATCTCTACTGGCTCCTGTATATGATCAGCATAGTCTTATGCTACAGTTAGGGACATCATATCTTATATCTCTACTACTGGCTCCTATGCTGGTCAGCAAGGTCTTATGCTACAGTTAGGGACATCATATCTTATATCTCTACTGGCTCCTATACTGATCAGCATAGTCTTATGCTACAGTTAGGGACATCATATCTTATATCTCTGCTGGCTCTTATACTGATCAGCATAGTCTTTATGCCACAGTTAGGGACATCATATCTTATATCTCTGCTGGCTCCTATACTGATCAGCATAGTCTTACAGTATAGTTAGGAACCCCAGATATTCCATCCTTATCTCCTTTAAAACAGTCTGACAATATAGTTAAGGATACATATGTTTTCATCTCTACCATCTCATTTCCTGCACAGCTTAGAGACATCAAACGTTACATCTTTATCTCCTTTACTGATCAGCGCTGTCTATAGGGACATCACACGTTCCATCTCTATCATTCCCTTGTACTGACAGTCTTAGAATATTGTAAGGTCCCACGTCTAATCCCCGTCAACTAGCTCCCACTTTCATAGACCTTCTCCACTTCTACGCTTCTTCCCAGATCGCCATCAGCAGACGGTCACCATGTGGACAACGGTCAGCAGTGTACTGACCAGTGTGGACAGCACTAGTCTGGTCATCTTTCTGCTGGTCTTCCTCGTAGCCTGGTGCTACCTGACTACCCCACCAAAACTGCCCCCTGGACCTCCAGGCATGCCCATTGTGAGTCACTGGATGAAGTGAGTGTGTTCAGTGTGTCGGGACTGGCTGAGTCTGTCGGATACTGCCGTCTACAACCAACAGTAGGGGAGGATTGCCCATACAAACAGCCAGCCAGACAGACAGATAGGAATTCAGGACTGTTTTGCGTAGGCATTGTGACCCAGTAAAGAGTGTGCGTCTACACGTGTGTATGTAGGCGATATGTGTGTGTGTGTGTGTGTGTGTGTGTGTGTGTGTGTGCGTGCGTGCGTGCGTGCGTGCGTGCGTGCGTGCGTACGTGCGTGCGTGTGTGTGTGTGTGTGTGTGAGAGAGACAGACAGACAGACAGAGACTGAATAGAGAGAGAGAGAGAGAGAGAGAGAGAGAGAGAGAGAGAGAGAGAGAGAGAGAGAGAGGTTACGATTCAGGCCATGATCTTGTCGATGACTGGTGCATTCTCAGGTGGGGAACATGACGAATGGTGTGTTCTCAGGTAGTGAACAAGATGAATGGTGTGTTCTCAGGTAGGGAACATGACAAATGGTGTGTTCTCAGGTAGGGAACATGGCGAATGGTGTGTTCTCAGGTAGTGAACATGATGAATGTTTTGTTCTCAGGTAGGGAACATGATGACTGGTATGCTCTCAGGTAGGGAACATGGCGAATGGTGTGTTCTCAGGTAGTGAACAAGATGAATGTTTTTGTTCTCAGGTAGGGAACATGTTTTCCGTGATGGCCGCCTCCTCTGATCTTCTGGCACAGTTCCGCAAATGGCATCAGCAGTATGGCGATGTCTTCACCCTCAGGATGGGCAGCAAATACTTGATTGTCATCAACTCCTACAAGGTGCTCCCTCTCTATTGCTTTCGCTGTATGTGTCTGACTGATTGTCATCAACTCCTACAAGGTGCTCCCTCTCTATTGCTTTCGCTGTATCTGTCCGTCTGATTGTCATCAACTCCTACAAGATGCTCCCTCTCTATTGCTTTCGCTGTATCTGTCCGTCTGATTGAAGCTGTGAATCTTCCTTTGCGTGAGACTATCTATACAGCTACTGTCAGTGAAGACAGTATTTCCTGCTAGCTTTCATTTTGAACATTGTTACGTGATCCCTACGACCTAATTGTAGTGGAGGATATTGATTTTACACTGAATTTTATATTCATTCTTTACATCGTTTCATTGCTCTAATTAATTCTCTCTCTCTCTCTCTCTCTCTCTCTCTCTCTCTCTCTCTCTCTCTCTCTCTGTAGTTAGACTCAGAATCAAAAACTTACTTTGAGAATATTTCGACAGGGTCGCCCTGTCTTCTTCATCTCACTGTTGCTGTTGTGGCAGCGAGGCCTGGTGGGGCGACTGTTGTGTGGGGTGAACAGTTGTCAGGATCTGATTGTAGATGGGGGGGAAGTTCAAAACCTTGATCTCTGTTCAGGCTGGGGCGTCTGGTCTTGATTTCGATGGCTTGTTTAACTTTTCTTTTTGTGAGGAAGGGCTCTGTAGATAAGATCTTGGTTTCTTGGGGGCTGAAACTGTGGCCTGTGGCTTGTACGAGTTCGTGTATGACAGAAATAGATAGCTTCTGGTGTTCCTGTAGACGGGTGGTAAGTGGTCTTTGCTGTCTCGCCAATGTAGGTATTGGTACAGTCTTGACACCCTACCTGGTACAGTACACTACACTGCTTGAGGGGGTCCGTTTTGTCTTTGACTTGGGTCAGTTGCTGGCGTAGGGAGTTGGCGGGTTTGTGGAACACTTTGTATCCGTGTTGTTGGAAGGTCCCGGCTAGACGCTCTGAAACTCTTTAATGTAAGGGATCCCCACTTTCACACTGTCCATATCTGTAGAAGAAGGGTAGGTAACTCAAGGGGTTCCCCACATCCATGCAGGGTATCAGGGTGTTGACAACAAATCTCTTGTGCTGGAGGGGGTGGTTGGAGTGAAAGTTCAGATATTGGTCAGTGTGGACACTGGTCCTATAGACACTGGTCTCCACCCTGTCGTCATGGGTTCGGGTGATGAGAGTGTCCAGGAATGGGATCTTCCCTTCTGATTCAGTTTCCGAGGTGAATTGGATACTGTCATCGATGGAAACTGTTGATGTCTACACCCCGGCAAGGGAGAGGACGATCGGGTGACTGTGAGGCGCTGAGAGCATGTAAAGTTACACTCCTCTATGCCCCACTCCAGCGTACATGAACGAGGAAGATACGGGACGAAAACAAGGTGTGTAAATGAGAAGCACGTAAATTAGGGGTGTGCTTGTGCGGCCACAGACTGGTAATCTGGTGTGTGTGTGTGTGTGTGTGTGTGTGTGTGTGTGTGTGTGTGTGTGTAAAATAAACGAAACGAAACGAAACGAAATTTTATTTAACCAGGGTAATGAGGTAAGCAATATACACGATTGTTTTTTCCACCCAGGCCTGGGGCAAAAGGAAAGAAGCAATTCATAGCAAATCAAGGCAGATACGTATAAGAAAAAAAAAAGAACGAACAAACCAAGACGTAGCATGATTAAAACAAAATTCAATACAAATAAACTGCTATCAACACCACTGTCAAACGAACGCAGTGGGAAAATGTGGACATAGGGTAAACGGGGAAAGGCAGGAGAGGGAATCGGGTGGAGGGGGTTGGGGGGTGGGAGTCAGGTAGGGATGAAGGGAAGGCAGCATACAGCAATCATACACAATATATGTTGAATAAAGGACATTAACTTAACACATAAAGAAGGGGAGGGTGGGGGAAGTAGTAGTCGCATGTGTACTCACATTGCACGCATATATTTACAGACAAACACAGAAAATGCAATATAATAGAGCTAATGTTGCTTGATAAAGATAAACTATTTATATAGTTGCCGTTGACGTATAATGTTTTATTGCTTGAAATAACGAATTTTTATTTGCTGTCTTAAAAGAATCAACGCTACTTTTTTTGTTTGATATTTATTGTTAGCGAGTTCCACAGCCACCTGAATAAACAACGCTAGTTTTGAATAGATCAATTCTGGGTTTTCAGATTAGTACATTATTGGTGTATCTTTGACTGGTTTAATGGAAATTTTGCAGTTAATGTCGAACGTGCAAAACCGTTCATAATTCTATACATCATTATTGCTTGATTGTACAGGAGTTTGTATGTTAAAGGTAGAACATTTAATTGATATAGTCTTGCGGTGTTAATGACGATGTTTTCATACGTATAGCTTTCAGAGCACGCTTGTGGACTCTGTGTAAAGGTTTTAGTGTATTAACACAACAAGAATCATAAAGAGTTGAGGCATAATCGATAGATGATTGGGGTATATGCTGGTAAAAATTTTTACGCCCGTTTACATCCAGAAATTTTTTTTTTTTTTTTTCAAAGTTGAAAGACTTTTTGAGATACACGTTTGCTTAAACCAATAATATAGGTGGACCAAGAGAGATTATTGTCCAAGGTGACTCCTAAAACTTTATGAGTGTTGACTTCATCGAGCTGCTTGTCGCCGATGTATATAGAAGGCATACCAGAAGTTAATTTTTGTCTTTTTTGACGTGAAGTTATGACCATACTTTTCTTTTTTTTTTTTGTTCATGAAGGACATGTGATTGAGAGTTCACACCAGCTGACCAACTGATCAACATTCTCTTGCAATTTCATTGATAGCTCATTTAGGTCAGAATAGTTAGAGTGGATAAATGCGTCATCTGCAAACAGTCCACAAGAGCCTTTGATATGTAGGGGAAGGTCGTTAACATACAATGAAAAAAGAAAAAAAAGGTCCGAGAACTGAACCTTGTGGTACACCAAAGTTTTGTGGTGCAAAAGCAGACAGCTTGTTACCTATCAAAACAGATTGTTGACGAGTAGTAAGAAACAATTTTACTAAAGAAAGGATTTGATATGAAATTTTATAGACAGCTAAGAAGTAATTTGTGGTCAGACATTTAAGAAAAACATTATGAACAGAATACCAACGTTTTTCATTCAAAGCAAAGAAGCATAATTAACACACAAAATACGCGCGCACACATACACACACACACACACAAGCGCACACACATGCGCGCGCGCGCGTACTACTCACGCACATACACATACACATACGGACGCGCGTGCCCGCGCGCACACACACAAAAAGTACGCACTTACATAAATACACAAATACACGCATCTCAATACGAACACACCCATACCCATACCCTCACATACACTCAAACTTGCACACTCACACACACACACTTACACACACACACACACACACACACACACACACACACACACACACACACACACACACACACACACACACACACACACACATACTCGAGCACACTCGTACACACATGCATTCACTCTCATAAACACACGCATGCACGCACACATACGCGCGCACGCACATACACATCCACGCCCATTCAGGATACGCTTCGGTGCTCGCGCACCCCGATCCGTCGTGTGCGCAACAGCAGGGGCCCAGAAATCCACCAGTCGGACATCGACACAAGTTTGGAGCAAGCTATAGACAAAAAGTATTTCGGAAGGATGTGTTCCATCATCAAACGGATGATGTAATGTGCTGCTGTGTGAATCAGACGACGACCTTCAAGAATATTCCTGCGATCCGTGTTCGGAAGACGATCGCTTTTTCTGGTTTAACAACCAGGAAAGAAGACACATGTCATAAGAGGAATGTCTTAAATTGTCCTGCATTTGGAAAGGAAGACGCATCGGCAACACGAAGCATGCAGAGACCCAAGCATGTGCTCTATGGCGGCTGCACGCTGTCCACGGACTGATCCAGTTTTACCTGGGGTGACCGTCGTCTACAGAACTGACAGTGTGAACACCAGTGACATTTTCTCGTTCATGATTTCATCACGTAAAGTGAAAAAAAGGATATTGCTGTGGTTTCCATGTTAATAAAATCGAAATTGAGTCGCGTTTTGTTGTTGTACATCCCGCCGATTTGCTTAAAGGGCTTTTACAGCCTAACAGCATTAAACTTCGTTCATTCGTTCGTTTGTCCAAACATCAAAGCAATAAGCCTATAGAGGAGATAATTTCTACATACACTAACATAACACACACACACACACACACACACACACACACACACACACACACACACACACACACACACTGAGAGCCCATATATACCGGAATTCAGAAACACCAATTCTGTGTGACTATGTATATCCAATACATGGTAGTCAAGGGTCATTAAAGTATGGAACTGGCTGACATATTACTCGTAAGAGTCGAACAGCTTATGGGTGTATATGGATTGGGGAAGGGGAAAGAGGGAGGAAGATGGGGGGGGGGGGGGGGGGGGGGGGATGAAAAGCCTTGCTCTACGTGCAAATTAGACGCCGAACCATACTGATATGTTGCCAGGCTCCAGCCGTTCTCATAACTGGGATTAAAAAAACACTTGACAAAGTCAACGGAAGCTTGAAGGACTTCATCTTATCATGAAGAGGCTGAAAGTGATTTTTTGTACTAGTACAGTCAAATAAAAAATGAGGGATATCGAGAGTCTGACACATGCACAAGCAGGTGCCGGTTTTAAATACCTACCTAACCAACCATTAACGCGCAGCCTATGTACAAGGTTACGATTTGAGATTGGCCCTGGAGGATTACAGCATTTGCTTGTGGTTTCGTCATATCCCATCTGTGCTTCCGAGCTGAATCTTCAAGATATTGTTCCTGTCTTGTGTTCCAGATTGAACTTGTCAGAGAATGTGGATAGCTTCAGATGAAGAAAGAAGGATATCACAATTCAAAACATCAGATTTATTTCTGGCAGCTTCCTTAGCATAAAAGTCAGCTAAATCATTGCCACGTAAACTAGAGTGCCCTGGAACCCATAACAGAGTTACATCGATACCCCGGGTTATTAACTGATGAATGAGAAATAAGATCTCACACACAAAGTCTGAACGACTAGATTTTGATTGACAATGTAAAGCCGTAAGCGCTGATTTTGAGTCCGATAGTATAAGTATTTGTCTATGTATAACGGGCATGTCAAGTATAAAATCTAGTGCTTTCAAAATAGCATATAACTCTGCTGTAAATATAGAACGCACGCACACACACACACACACATATTGACTTACACAGCACATGCTTAGTGCTGCTGCAAAATCGCAAAATTGAGGAAGATCGGCGTCTTAGAAATGTAACGGCAACATGTTCACGTCGACGACGTCAGCTGATCCATCTCAACAGTAAATTCCGTTAGACATCTGGGAATACACGCACAGAGCTCCTTATTATCAACACAGTCGCAAAAAGGAACAGTGCATTCTGAACACAGACGCTGCTAATGTTTCCTGAGCAGACCCAAATTTACTGACAGTTGATTTAGTCAGTGTCATTATCAAAACTGTAGATATCTTTTTGCGATAGGTGGCCTGTCATCACAAAGGACACAGACAGGTGAGAAAGCGCATGACAGGTGTGAGCGAATATCTCTTGAGGCAGGCAAGGACAGAAAATGTTGTTGCTTGGTCTTTGACATCGGCAGTTAGCTACTGTGGCACAGAAATGGAGTTCTAATGAGGGCTGTCTACTTCATTTGGACGACCCAGTGAGGCTCAGCATACACTTGTCCTCCCAGTTCGGATCCATGATGAATAACACCTGCTGCCCTTTGATCCGCTGCCCTTAGTGTCTGTCATGGTGATGAGGACCGTTCATCCTGCCAGCTTCTCCACGTCGAGGAATGATGCATGTTCAGAGGGACAACAGTATATTACTTCCCCTTCTTTGATCCCCAGAGAGTGATGTCCCATCACCTGGCACAGATATCACAGTGCACTTCAATTGCAAAAAGTATTGACGCATGTCCTAGCCCCAACCCTAACTTCGTGCAAGTGTGACCCTATCTGCGCGTACTTCTGATGAGTGACCTCAGTCTTAAGGCAAACATGAAAGTAGCTGTCAGATTTTGATTACGATCTTGTCCCTCTAACAATGCAGTAGGTGTTGACTTCTGGGACAGCATGGGGCAAGGGTCTGAGGTAAATGATGAGGCAGAGAGAGAGAGAGATGTCAGTTGTTCTTTACTTTCCTTTTGTCTCCTCCCGAATGAACCAGTTTCCTTTGCCATCACGTTTGTTTTCTTTCCCACTCTTCCTCCGTGTGAGCATATCAATGAATGAACATGATTGTCATGATGGCTGTCTTCCAGTGGTTGAGAGGAGGTCAGCGCTATGTTCTCGTCAGTTCTGATCATTTCAAACATTCATTTACATTTATTTCATTAGCTGCTTTTATCAATCAATCTATCAATCCCTCTCTCTCTCTCTCTCTCTCTCTCTCTCTCTCTCTCTCTCTCTCTCTCTCTCTCTCTCTCTATATATATATATATATATATATATATATATATATGGTCAGTTAGGGAGATGTTTTCCACAAAATAAGTTTCAAGAATGTGTACTATGAATTAGCAAGCACACCAAAGCGAAGTGCCATTAGTATTTCTGGTAAATTATGCAATTTAGATGATAACTGATTGAAGTTATACCTTATTATATTTACAGGTGCAGCCAATACTTTTGCATGGTGCTAAGAAAAGCCATCCTCAGCAACAGAATGTGTTCAACTGCTTATTTCAAAGAAATATCATGCAGTTGGCAGTAAAACACACGTAGAACTAAATGTACAGCAACCCAGATCGGTATCCATTGACTGTTAACTGTGGCGTCTACTATATTAGATACTGGTTAAAACTGACACAGATTACCTTGCAAAACTTTCAAAACATCAAATCTAGATGTGACATGACAATTGTGACTATCTGCTACACGCCTATCCACTTATGTTCTTATACCCCCCCCCCCTCTCTCTCCCCCTTTGACTCACAAATGGCAATCAAGAATACTAATGTACGTTAACTCTCAGTCTCTACCCCACACTCTACCCCCCACCCCCGCCCCTCTCATCAGCCCCTCTTCCCTTCATACCCTCTCCTCTATCTGTTAGGCTTATGTTTGATGTGATCGAACCAGTGACAGCGAAGACAATGAGGTGGAGATTACTGTTCGAGTGCTCCCTCTTCTTCCCCCCCCCCCCCCCCCCCCCCCCCCCTTCGTTTATCTCGTGTGCAGGTACTCGTGCCATATGACTACAAAGGAGCCAACACACTGTCCCTTGCCATTCTCCTCCCCATCCCTCTACATGTATTTCACTGGTGGAGACAGCGTCACTTTGTCAGTTAGCATGAAGGCTGAAAATATCGACAACATCTATGAGATAGTGTTCTTAAATCTTCTACACAGAGTCTTACGCTGTAGGTAGTGCGGGATGATCAGCCCCCCCCCCCCCCTCCTCCTCTCTGCTTACTATCACTCCACCCCCCCACTTTCTTTGTCTCTAGCGACACGATCTGCTGTCATGTGTCTCTGACAGCCTGCCATGAAACAGGCATCAGAGACCGGATGTGTAGCTTAGTGCACTAAAAGGGGGAAACACGGTCTTCGCTCCACCGCTCGACCAAAGGCTGTAAGACTGATCACCGCCAGTGAAAAATCAACAACACAGCCAGATTGGGGAAAGATCATATCTTCCACTCTGAGATACCCTGTGTAAGACTCACTGGTCACCCAGAAGAACTGTAACTTGAAGCTATGTTTCTACATTTTGAGACTATGCGTCGATTGTACATATGCCATGTGGTTTAACGGTATTACTTTGTGCCAATACTTGGTGATATTAATCAAGATGATGAATGAGTATTCTCTTGTAAAAGTTTGTTTGCCACAACTTGGTAAAAACTAATAAGATGCTTGATTAATATTGTTTGACAACTTCACTTTTGCCATCTGTTAAGATGATAACTGAATGATAAATTCCGGAGAACCAGTATGCCTGTACTAGGTGAAAACAATTCAGTTGATTTATGAATACTGTTGATAGTCTGAATGCTGTATAGTAGGTGACGCTAAGTCTAAATGGCATGTGTACCTAGGCTAAGTGTATTCCAAGTAACTTTGACTTATCATATAAGATAAAACATTGAAGAGATATTTGACTTTCATTGTTTAGCATTGTATTACTGTGTCCCACCCCTTGTTTCACTCAAACTCTGAGTGAAAGTGGAGACTGGTAATATGGCAGATATGTTTATGCTTGTCCAATACTTTGTTGGCTGAGATTTCACACATTTATGAAAGCGAGAGGGCAAGTGTGAGAACTCGACAAGCCAGACTCTCAGCTACTTAATTACAAACCAGGTTCTGTCTTTGCGACCACATCCAGGGACCGTGGCCTGCCTGATAATGGACAAGTAAAGCAGCCTACCAGATCAGCCAGTTTAAAGAGGTGGACCAGTCACCAGCAACTAGAGGTAGAGAGAGATCAACAATCCTCTCCAACATCAGGTAAGTTCTGATATTCCAAGTGGACTCCAACTCAGTTCATCCAGAACTTTCCCTCTCTTAATGATGACAAAAGAAAGTGGGGTGGGGGGGGGGGGGGGGGGGCTGCCAGAACTGAATTAGTGAAATTGAGTTGAATATTCCACCTCGTATGAAGAAGTAAAGTTGATGTGTGAAAGTACACTTAACTTGTGTTAGTTCTTTGGTGTTCATTAGTATTGAATGTTTGAACATATCTTTAATTCTGGCTCTAAGAGCTACAAGCACTTTAATTGCACAAGCCTAAGGATAATTATTCCTGAGCTACTCTGGAGTATTTAAACAGTCCTGACAAAAAAATTCCAATTGATGATCAGTGCCGGAAAGTTGCTGCTTCCATAACTAGGAAGAGAGAGGGTGGAGGTGAAATTCTGATGTAACGCTCTACTAGAGAAAACACACCACAGTCCTTCTCCTAGAGGACACACCGACCCACCTCCAACTCTCGTCACATCAAAGCAGGGGCTCGTCTGCGATTGTTGAAATAAGATTTACTCAAAAATTTATTTCCTTTGGCTAGTCCAAAATTTTGAACAAAGAACAGAATTAAGAGCAAATAGGCTGATTGAGTTGCTGTCCAGAAGGAAAACGATTATGTGTTTTTTTCTGTACATTCCTATCAGATATGATAACATTGTTATAATAGATGATCTAGTCAATTCATCTTGGTACTGCATTGTAAGATTGTTTGCTTGTTGTACTTAGTGGATATTTGTTTGCTTAGACTTGTGTAAGATTTGATTTATCAAAGCTGAATCAGTGAAACTTAGGAAACAAAGAGTGGGGGGGAATCTTTAGGCCTTTCTGGTCAAGAGTTAGCCACATTTGTGACAACACAATTTGAAAAAGAGAAAGCCGCAGAAGCTGCCAAGCGTGAAAAAAAAAAAATCAGACAACTTGAAACAGCAGAGCGGGAAAAAAGCACGAGAAGCTGAAGAACATGACAAATTAAGGGAGTTAGAACAGGCCGAGCACGACAAAGCCAGAGAGCATGAACTTGTTCTCAAAAAGCTTGGAAAAACTGCTGAGATGGACAGCTCTTCAGACAGGGCCAGCCAATATTCTCAGCCTCCCATCCAAATTCCAGCCATGTCGTTTTCGTTAGATCCTTTTAATGAGACCACAGAGAATACTGACGTGTACTTGCGCTGGTTCGAAAGATTAGCTAATGATTTCGGCCTGGACTCAAAAAAAATATAACATCAAACTTTTCTCAGAGATGCTGTGTATGATGTTTCTACAAAGTTACCGCCAAATGAAAATAACTGATTAAGATGCTCTCAAACAAGCCCTCCTCACCCATTATGAACTGACAGCTAAAGCCTATCAAAAGAATTTATTTTGAAGCTTGCGATGTAGCAGGGCAGAATCGTACAGCCAGTTTGCAGATAGGTTAGTGACTTACGTTAAAAAATGCTTGACCTTATCAACCAAGAACAGACTTTTAACAGACTGAGAGAGCTCATCCTTTGTGAGCAGCTGCGTCACACCATGTCCACCGAGCTACAGACCTTCACAGCAGAACAAGGTGCCTCCACGCTGGCTGACCTGATCAAATAGGGATTTGAACCCCTCACAGCCACAGCAGTCTCAAAACCAAAATCCCACACCAAGTGGGAAAGCACCCGATGATAAAACACAACTTTGGAAACCACAAGGTGGTAATTCATCCCCGATGGATCGACACAGTGCACAGAAGCGTTACTGCACACACTGTAAAATGACTTGCCACAACACAACAGACTGCAGAAAGTTCTTTGGACCAAGACTCCAGACCATTGCCACGTACCAGGTAGTGTCTACCCCTAAAGGCAGTGATACACCATCTATGGAACCCCAGCATCACTACTCTGGCCATCAGTGAGCAACTCTTAGTCAATAACACTCCAGCCACATGTCTATAAGACACTGGATTGTCATACAATGCAGTAGTAAGAGCGTCACTTGTTGATCCAGCTGCTGTCGCAGAGGAGAATGTGCCTTTACAAGGAGCTGACCTGGCTCTGCCCTCCACAAACTTACCTGTAGCAACAATAACAGTTGACAGTAGGTATGTTAAAGAACAGATTAAGGGGGCAGTTAGGGACAATCCAATTCATGACCTCACCCTTGGGAGCCATTATGTTATCCTCGGCAGCCCATCTCATTCTGCAAGTGTATCCACACTACAGATGAGGGCTCCAAACTAACTCAAGCCTCCTCACAAGGAGATGAAAAGGGTCAGCTGACTGACCCCACTTTAGCCAAGTGTTTTGGGAAGCAGCGCAAAGCTCATCACTCCCCTCGCAAGGGTGAATTTTTCAGGGGAGTGGTCTTTTATACCACAGGATTAGGAGAGACCGCACACAACTTTGTGGTCCCAGCTCTACACTGGACCTGAACACTGGAAGTGGGACTTATAGTCCACTCCAAAGGACATACAATATATACTGAGAGGCATAAATTCCGCACATCATGCACACAAGTTCCACGGGAAAAGTTTATTTGTTGCTCCTTTTATGACCCATTCCTCAGTTGGTGGGAGTGTGACCCACCTTTCCACAGCGACGTTTCTCGTGCAGCACGTGCCAGTGAACAGACAATAGCGCCAGAAGCAAAAAAGCCAAACTGGGCGACAACTCAGTTCAGAGTGATATTGCGCCGCTTTATTTTCACGTGATAAACACACAGTTTAACCCTACGAAATGCCGCAATCACAATGATTTTTCACACTGTAAGAAAATGCCATGGCTAGACAACAACCAGCGAAACCGCACTGTTGGGATGCTGAGGGCCGGTTCATCTGTCCGACAGTGGGCAAGAGCCATGAACGCCCACCACCACACCACTATCTACCGCCAGTCACACGCAGGAATCAGGTGTCAGAGGCCTCACGTTGGCCCTGTATTGACTGACAGACACAGGCAGGCCTGGCTCCATTGGGCAGCAAATAGTGCGTTCCTGGGAAGACGCGCATGGAGGAATGTCATCATCTTCTTCGACGAGTCACGTTTTTGCATGAGCCACGCTGATGGGAGAATCAGAATTTACAGGAGACGAGGAGTACGGTATCATGACCCTTGTGTTAGGCAGCTCGATCGGTTTGGCAGCCCTTCAGTGATGGTGCGGGTTGCCATCAACGCGCCAACTTTAGATCCCAGCTCGTGGTGATCGATGGCAACATCACGGCACAGCGTTACGTGAACCACATTCTCCAGCCTGTCCTACTTCCACTCCTGGATCACCATGGTGGACGACGCAGATTTGTGTTCCAGCACGATAAAGCTACACCTCACAGTGCCCAGATGAACCTTTAGTTTCTGCAGCAGAATGGAGTGGAGGTGATGCCCTGGCCACCCCCTTCACCTGACATGAACTGCATTGACACCTTTGGGACGCGCTCGGCAGGAGAGTGGAGCAGCGTCAGCCGAAACCCCAGACAAGAGGTGAACTGATCACCGTTCTTCAGCATCACTGGGTCAACATCCAGCAGGTGCAGATCCGACATCTCAGTGGTAAAGTGGTTAGCGTCGCGGACTCCCAGCTCGGAGGTCGTGGGTTCGAATCCCATCAGAGTCATGTAGGTTTTTCTGCCTGGCTCCTACCCAGAGTTGAGTTTGCTGCAGACTCAGTTGGGAAGACTGGGACCACACAGTCGAGTTTCATCCACTTAAAGAATGCGTTTCTGCGAGTGTTGCTCAAATTTCCTGACCAACGCTGCAGGTGCCTGTATCTCTCAGGCCTGGTTGACGCCGGGATATATTATGAAAGGAAGCGTAGAGTACAGCCCTGTCATGCAGTCTCAGACCAAAATGGAAATCTGTAACATCATCTTAATCATCCTCATTCTCATCGATCAGCATTTTAAAAAAAAATCTCAAATTCCGTGGCCCTTCATGCCCTGCTCTCATGGTGACCTCAGTTTCGATGTCCTCTCCACGTCTGTGGTCTTGGTTTTGGTTCCGTCGGGGTCACCGGTATCGGCGAGTCCATGGGGGCTGTCGTTGGACGGACGTGGTGGCGCCCTCGGGAGGGAGAGCTCTCTCATGCCGGCTCCGTGACCAAGCAATTATTTTCGTCAGTAGGGAGCTTAGTAGGTGGTGTCCTGCGTATGTTAGATCAGAAACAGGCGCCACTGAACACCACCGAAGTGACTTGGCAGCAGTGCAGTGTCACCTCCGGTGGGTTGCCCTCTAGACGACCTGACATTGACTGCTCCCTGTGGGTTGCCGGTGGCGGGGCTGACCGGGCTGGTGGCTGTGGACGGGGTGTTGGAATGAGCGGCGTGGGTGCACTGTCCCTGAGGTGGCGCAAAGGTTGGGGCAACAAAATTAAAAAAAAAAAATCCGACGTCTCGTCGATGCAGTCATGCCTCGGCGTCTTCGAGCGCGTGTAGCTGCCAATGGTGGATACACGAGATATTGACAGAGTCATCTTTTTTTAGATGGTTTATGCTTTGCAAATAACCATGCTTGACAGTTGTTTATGAATTTGATTCAGGTCGTTTTTTTTTTTCTGTTCACACATGCCCTTTTCAATTGGTTCAAATTTTCTAAACGCAGATTTGTTTGTGTTAAGTTGGGGGTACCAAGTCTCCAATTAAATGACTGACAAATGAGATTTTTGTGCATGATTTTTTTATGTTTCTGCGGAATTTCTGCGGCTCTTATAGAAAATCTCAGTATCGCACAGAAAATTGAAATAATCGCACAATATGAAGCCATGCCTTTCAGTGGATCTGAACTGGTTGCAATAAACACATATATGACAGTTTTTGATTCGTATGCTGCGTGCATAGTAATTAACAAAGATATCGTGATTGTAAGCCAGAACTGTTCCAATTGGAATCTGCAAATGAAAATGACATTCTTTTGTTGTTTGCCGCCCCACATTTGAATATTTGAGATACAAAATACAGTAACATTCATCCAAACACTGCTGTAATCGCGCAAAAAAAAATAGCTCAACGATGTTTGACAACTTGAAGAAATAACTTAACAATGATAAAAAACTTTTGCACACACCTTTATAAAGCATTCAAGTGAAGAGAGGGAGTTCTTTCTTGAGTTACTGTAAAGTTTAGTTGTGCTGTACTTTCTGTTGTAATATAATGACTCAGATGGCACATATTCATATTTTGTTTCACGCTTTCATTTTTCATAAAACATGCCAGTTACGTTCGTTGGATGTCATCATGTTCTTATCAGTGTTACAACGTTATTTACGGTCGTACCCCATTACACTGGGTTTTAACATTAATGAATGAAAATCTGTACTGTTCTGTTCTCTCTGTCCCCCCCCCCCCCCCCTCTCTCTCTCTCTCTGGAAAGAGAATGTTAATGGAGGAACAACCTATCAACTTTCTAATGTAATTGTGAAGATATGTGTGTTTGTTAGCAGTTTTGTAAGTTTTAGTCGCTAGTCACACTTGGTTAGTCCCTTAGCGGGGCAAGGGCCAGATGAAAAAAAAGCATGTGTTTGCTTATCTGTTACCCTAGGAAATAAAGATCATCAATCATCATCATCATCATCATCATCATCATCATCATCATCTCTCCCTCCCCTCTGTCTGCCTGTCTGTCTGTCTGTCTGTCTGTCTGTCTGTCTGTCTGTCTGTGTCTGTCTCTCTCTCTCTCTCTCTCTCTCTCTCTCTCTCTCTCTCTCTCCTCCCTCCTCCTCCTCCTCCCTCCTCCTCTTCCTCCTCCTCCTCTCCTCCTTCTCCGGGATTTTTCAAAGACGCCATTTTTCACAGTCTGTTTGTTCTGTTGTCCAGCTGGCCTATGAAACCTATGTCAAACGCGGGGACATTTTCTCTGGTCGTCCGTCGCATCTGTACTCCTTTCAACAGGTCATCCATCACACAGGGGCAGGTGTGTAGAGTGACTCAGACTGTACTCAGTACAAAGATCAGCCACCACACAGAAGAGTAGAGTTAGTCAGACAGTATCAATCTAACTTGACTCCCACCTTACAGATGTGTAGAGTGAATCAGACTGTTCATCACAAAAACATCCACCATACAGGACGAGGTGTGTAGAGTGAGTCAGACTGTGTTCATCACAAAAACATCCACCATACAGGACGAGGTGTGTAGAGTGAGTCAGACTGTGTTCATCACAAAAACACATCCACCATACAGGACGAGGTGCGAGAGTGAGCCAGTTTGTGTTCATCACAAACACATCCACCATACAGGACGAGGTGCGTAGAGTGAGTCAGACTGTGTTCATCACAAACACATCCACCATACAGGACGAGGTGTGTAGAGTGAGTCAGACTGTGTTCATCACACAAATCCACCATACAGGACGAGGTGTGTAGAGTGAGTCAGACTGTGGTGGGACTGTGTTCATGTAATAGATCATCCACCACACAGGTGAGAAGGGTGAAAGCGGACTGTATTCATCCAACAGATCATCTTCATATAGGTGAGCAGAGTGAGGTAGACTGTATTCATCCAACAGATCATCCACAATACAGGTGAATACAGTGAGGCAGACTATTTTTTTAGTTGCAAAGTGAAACGACTGCAGGCGGAAATCTAAACAAACCTTAAATAAATGTCAGCGAACCGCCCAGAGAAACGTGACAAACGAGTCACAAGACAAACCACAACGCGTTTCGACCTCTTAGGTCTTCTTCAGGTGCAACAAAAATGAAACAAATAACGAAAATGCACTTAGCTTTGATCGCTTCTGTGTTCAACGCCTTCTTCCTTGCGCGCTGAACACAGAAGCGATCAAAGCTAAGTGCATTTTCGTTACTTGTTTCATTTTTGTTGCACCTGAAGAAGACCTAAGAGGTCGAAATGCGTTGTGGTTTGTCTTGTGACTCGTTTGTCCACCTTTCTCTGGGCGGTTCGCTGACATTTATTTAAGATGTTATTTTTTTTAAACAGATCATCAATAATACATGTGAATAGAATGAGGCAATCCGTATTCATCCAGTAAATCATCCACAATGCAGGTGAATACACTGAGGCAGACTGTATTTTTTGAACAGATCATCAACAATACATGTGAATAGAATGAGGCTATCTGTATTCATCCAATAGATCATCCACAATACAGGTGAATAGAATGAGGTTGACTGTATTCATTCAACAGGTCATCCACAATATAGATGAATAAAATGAGCAAGCAGACTGTACTTACCCAGCAGATCAACCACAATACAGGTGAATTGAATGAGGCACTCTGTATTTATCCAACAGATCAACCACAATACAGGTGAATAGAATGAGGCAGAGTGTATTTTATCCAACAGATCAACCACAATACAGGTGAATAGAATGAGCAGGCAGAGTGCATTCATCCAACAGATCAACCACAATACAGGTGAATAGAATAAGTCAGACTGCATTACACGTCATTCACCTTACAGGTAAGTAGGGTGAGGCAGACTCTATTCATCCAAAAATAATCTGCTTTATAAGTGAGTAGAGTGAGAGAGTCTGCATTCACACATCAGACTATTCACTATGTAGTAGCATTAACGACTGATTATCAGTTGTCTGCGAATCCAAAGCTTGCCCTTCCGTTCCTCCCAGCACACATTCATCGACCTGGAGAAAAAAAAGACATCCCTTAATCTCCAGCTTCCTCTCCCTAAATCTCTCTCTCTCTCTCTCTCTCTCTCTCTCTCTCTCTCTCTCTCTCTCTCTCTCTCTCTCTCTCTGACACTGCTCTGCTCCTGCTAACAATAGAGAACACTCCAACATAATTATCAGCAGGAGTCTCAGGAGCCTAAAACAGCACTTCGTCATGTGCAGGCGTTGCTTTCTCGGAGGGGCCCATATGGAAAGCACTCAAGCGCGTGACCTTGAGGACCATGCGAGACTTGGGGTGGGCAAAAAGACCTTGGAGGAGCGTGTGCACGAGGAAGCGCGTGCGGTGGTGAAGGTGCTGACTGAAAGTCAAGGTCAGCCCATGGAGGTCAAGCCCCTGTTTTTCCAAGTTCACTGCTAACGTGATCTGCAGCGTGATCTTCGGCAACAGGTGAGAACGACTGTATGGACGGGGCACCAGTCAGAGTTCCAGTGCGAGGACCAGTGGATGGGTCTTTCTGATCCACAGCACCTCACTAGTTTCATACAGAAAGTAGGGTTTCTTATCTGTCTGTTTTCAGTCACCTACATCCATATTGTCGCTAGGCTTGTCAGTTCGCTTTGCTGTCAACTTTCTGGCGACTGATCTTCAGTCATATCTTAAGACCATGAACAGCTGTTTTCTGCACAGGTAATCAACAACTCCATTGTCTCTAGACACTTTGACTCACCGCAAGCCGTGTATATGACTCGTATGGTGTAAACATTCACACCATATTGGCCTGATGTTGTGGGCAGTTAGTTTAGGGGCCGAGGTGCTCTCCGAATTCAAACCCCTCCCCACTCGTCATCCACCTTCGCCATGCAGTAAGGATGACATTAGTGAAGTGAGATAGACGTCAGGGTCCTAGCCTTTCACTGAAGACTTTGAGCAGAGGTCATGTAGCAGCAGGCGTGCCTATCCAATGATTTAGGGTGACGGGACATTGGTACCTGGGAATAAAGAACAGCAGAGGGTTGGGTTCAGAGCCATAGCATATCCAGCTCACCTATAACTGGTACCTGGGAATAAAGAACAGCAGATGGTTGGGTTCAGAGCCATAGCATATCCAGTTCACCTATAACTGGTTACCTGGGAATAAAGAACAGCAGAGGGTTGGGTTCAGAGCCATAGCATATCCAGTCCACCTATAACTGTGGTCAGGGACCCTGTCATGGCAGAAGGTAGTTTCTACACATGACTTCCATTGATGATTCTGTCACACGTGTCTCTGTGGTGAGTGATGGGGAAAATCTAGCATGGTCCATCCTAGCAGCGTGTTGAGCATAGTGTGGACGATGCTGTGTTCACGAATATGTGTTAGTGATGTGAAAGTGGTTAGTGATGTGATGTGGCAGTATGAGGATCCTGTTTCACGAAAGAATACAAGTATTGCGTTCGTTCTGACAAGATTTAGTATGATGATTCTGTCTATATCACGGCAAAGGCAAGGACAACGATGTGTTGTGACAGGTTTGAGTTGAGAATACTGTGGACGAAGTAAGGTAAATGAGTTGACAATGGAATAGGGAGTACTGTGTCCACGATAAAGAGATGTGTGACAGGTTGGACATATGTGAATACTGTGTCCAAGCGAAAGAAAACGGTCCTGTGACAGGTTTTGAATGGATAATCCTGTGTCCACGAAGTCTGTTATGTAAACGATGGTGATGTGACAGGGTTTAAATATGAGGATCCTGTGTTTCACGAAGTAATGGTAAACGATGGATGTGACAGGTTTGAATATGAGGATCGTGTGTTTCACGAAGTAATGTAAACGAGGTGATGTGACAGGTTTGAATACGGAGATCCTGTGTGTTCACGAAGAGTAATGTAAACGATTTGATGAGGTGACAGGTTTGAATATGTGAGGATTCCTGTGTTCACGGAGCTGACGGATCTGGTGAACAAAGCTGTGCGTCAGCCCGTTCTTCTTCTTTCGATCATTTTTTGACCCCTCACTCGTTTGTGTGCCCCGGTCAGAAAGGTGGCTGAAGTTTTTTTTCGTTTCTTTGCCGTCATTTTTTTTTCTTTCATTCCGTCTCCCGTCTTGTCTATTCATTTTTAACTTCGTTGTTTTGTCCATTGTTGTTTTGTTCTGATAAAATCATCAGGATACTGGAATGAAACTGATCTTTGTAACAAACTTCAGCATTTTTACATTGAGACATTAGTTCGCCTATTCTTTACTGGTGTTTAAAATTCAGTTTAATGTTAAAAACGTCATTCATTTAATGGTGGTTTGAAACAAAACTTCTCAACATCTTTTGGATAAATCAAGAAATCGTTATAAAGATGAATAAAATGATAAAGATTGTTGAATAACTAATTATGCAAAGTCAAAGTGAGGAGTAAATAGGGCGAGAAATGTGTGAATGTGAGAGTGAATGATAAAGCTGAATGAAGAATATCGGTCATAGCACACAAATGAATTAATTTACATCGTAATTGCACTAAAAAAACCGGGTCCGACTAATTCAGTAAAGTCTTAAGTCATGTAACGTGTGATAAACAAAAAGGAAGAAAGGAGCGGCAGAGAAATCACTGTGGACCACAGAAAAGAAGACATGCGGCTAGCTTCTAGGGTACATTGTTGCCATCTTTTTCCTGCTAACCCCTTGCTTTTGAAAATTCCTCGTTAAGTTGTTTCCATAGTAACCGAAGACCGCATTTGTTTTTCTTCTTTGTGTGCCTGTTACCACTGGTTGTTTGCACTTGCACTGCTTGAAAAAGGTCAATAGTCATAAAGGCTCGTCATGTTAATGTTAATTATCTTGATTTGGTAGGTTCATAACTTCAACATTCATTCTCATGTAGTGTGCGTTGTGGCATTGATATGATATGTGTTTTCACAGACTGTATTGTGTTGTTGCAGAGTTGTACAGACATGCATGTACATTGTCCTACCTAACAGCCTCCAGTTGATATTGTTGTGTTACAGAAACCGCAATATATGTTGTATCGTAGAAACTGCGGAGTATGTTTTTGTGTCATACAAAAATGCAATGTGTTATGTTCGTAGAAACTGCAGTGTACGTTGTATTGTAGGAACTGCAGTGTATATTGTATCGTAGAAACTGCAGTGTACATTGTACCGCAGAAACTGCAGTGTTTTGTGTTGAGGAAAATGCAGTGTATGTTATGTCGTAGAAGCTGAAGCGTACGTTGTAGTGTAGGTTGTAGAAACGTGAAGTGTATGTTGTAGAAACTGAAGTGTATGTTGTAGAAACTGAAGTGTATGTTGCGTCTTAACCTGCAGTGCATGTTGTTTCATGGAAGTAAAAATTGCTACAATGTTGTTGTATTAGGCACACTGTGGTGCGTAATGTTGAATGTAAATACTGCTATATGTGTTGTGTGTTCACAGGCTGCATCGTGTGTTGTACTGACCGCAGTTTGTACACAATTGTGTCATTCAAGTCGCATTCGAGCAGGGAGTGTAGCATTGTGAGTGAGGTTTGTGTTGTTTCTTTTGTAACAATTGCCGTACCGTGTGTGTTGAGCTATACAAACTGCAGTACAGATTGCAGTGTGTGTTGTATAGACTGCAGTGTGTGTAGATGTGTTATGTAGACTGTTTATGTTGTTGTGCTGTACAGACTGCAGTGCATGTTGTTGTGTTATACAGACAGCAGTGTGCGTAGTTGTCTGTCAGGCTTCAATATGTGTTGTTGTGTTGTACAGACTGCAGTGTGTGTTGTCGTATTGTATAGACTGCAGTGTGTGTCCCTGTGTTGTACAGACAGCAGTGTGTGCTGTTGTGTTGTACTGACTGCAGTGTGTTGCTGTGTTGTACTGACTACAGTGTGTGTTGCTGTGTTTGTACTGACTGCAGTGTGTGTTGCTGTGTGTTGCTGTGTTGTACTGACTACAGTGTGTGTTGCTGTGTTGTCTGACTGCAGTGTGTGCCCCTGTGTTGTACAGACTGCAGGGTGTGTTGCTATGTTGTACAGACTACAGTGTGCGTTGTGTTGTACAGACTACAGTGTGTGTTGCTGTGTAGTACTGACTGCAGTATGTGTTGCTATGCTGCACATACCGCAATATGTGTTGCTGTGTTGTACAGACTGCAGTGTGTGTTGCTATGCTGCACAGACTGCAATATGTGTTGCTGTGTTGCACAGACTGCAGTGTATGTTGCTAAGCTGCAGAGACTGCAATATGCGTTGCTGTGTTGTACAGACTGCAGTGTGTGTTGCTGTGTTGTGCAGACTGCAGTATGTGTTCTTTTGCTGTACAGACTGCAGTCTCTCTTGTTCTACCGTACAGAATGCAGAATATATCGTGTTGTACAGACTGCAGTGTGCGTTGCTGTGTTGCACAGAATGCAGTATGTGTTGTTGTGTTGTACAGACTGCAGTATGTGCTGCTGAGGTGTACAGACTGCAATAAGTGTTGCTGGGCTGTACAGTGTGCAGTATGTGTTGTTCTGTTTGTACAGACTGCAGTGTGTGTTATCGTGTTGTACAGACTGCAATGTGTGTTATTGTGTTGTACAGACTGCAGTGTGTGTTGCTGTACTGTACAGAGTGCAGTATATGTTCCTTTACTTTGCAGACTCTGCAGAACTTCGTGAATGCCTTCGTGTCCATAGACGAGCACCTGGAGCAGATCCTCAAGGAACACGAGAAGACCTATGACCCCTCTGTCGTCCGTGACTTCGTCGACCTGTATATCAAGACACGCTCAGAGAGCGAGGATTCGCACGTCTATACTGGTGAGTCATACAAGGCTACATCTACAAGATGAGTCATACAAAGCTATATTCACAACAACAATGAGTCATACAAGGCCATATCCACAACGAAGAGTCTTGCAATGCTACATCCACAACGATGAGTCAAATGCAATGCCACATCCACAACGATGAGTCATACAAGGCTACATCGACAACGATGAGCCATACAAGGCTACATCCACAGCGGTGAGTCATACAAGGCTACATCCACAACGAAGAGTCATGCAGTGCCGCATCCACAACGATGAGAGTCATACAAGGCAACATCCACAACGATGAGTCATGCAATGCTACATCCACAACGATAAGTCATGCAATGCTACATCCACAACGATGAGTCATGCAATGCTACATCCACAACGATGAGTCATACAATGCTACATCCACAACGATGAGTCATGCAAGGCTACATCTACAACGATGAGTCGTACGAGGCTTATTCTACAACGATGAGTCATACAAGGCTACGTCCACAAATGGAGAGTCTTGCAATGCTACATCCATAAAGATGAATCATGCAATGCTACATCCACAAGGATGAATCATGCAATGCTACATCCACAACGGTGAGTCATGCAATGCTACATCCACAACGATGATGTCATGCAATGCTACATCCACAACGATGAGTCATGCAAGGCTACATCGACAACGATGAGTCGTACGAGGCTTATTCTACAACGATGAGTCATACAAGGCAACATCCACAATGGAGAGTCTTGCAATGCTACATCCACAAGGATGAATCATGCAATGCTACATCCACAAGGATGAATCATGCAATGCTACATCCACAACGACAAGTCATGCAATGGTACTTCCACAACGATGAGTCATACAAGGCTATATCCCACAACGATGAGTCATACAAGGCTACATCCACAACGATGAGTCATACAAGGTTAGACCCACACCGATGAGTCATGCAAGGCTACATCGACAACAGTGAGTCATACAACCGTATATCCACAACGATGAGTCATGCAAAACTACATCCACAACGGTGAGTCATACAAGGCTACATCCACAACGATGAGTCATACAAGGCTACATCCACAACGATGAGTCATACAAAGCTACATCCACAACGATGAGTCATACAAGGCTACATCCACAAAGATGAGTCATACAAAGCTACATCCACAACGATGAGTCATACAAAGCTACATCCACAACGATGAGTCATGCAAGACTTCATCTACAACAGTGAGTCATGCTAGTCTGCATCTACAGTGGTGAGTCATGCAATGCTACAATTACATTCATGAGTCATGCAAATCAGCATCTTCATTTATGAGTCATGCAGTATTAGAGTAATACACAGTATATGAGATAGGAAAGCCCCCACCCCCTGCCCCCAAGAAATAAAGAAAAAGTAGGTGAAAAAGAGAAATGAAAAATGAAATCAATGAAATAGTAAGAAGATATACAATTTGACCTTAACAAAGACATAGCTAGGATGATGGGGGCCATAAGCTGAGGTGTGCAAGAAAGAGGTGCAGTTGTCTGTCTGTGGTTGACCTGACCAATAACTTGTACAGGCCTCTGTGCAACGTGGACAGTCAGACGACCACTCTTCAGTATTGATACAAACCTTGCAGGGAACTGGTCCATCGATCTGCCTTGACTTGGTCCAAACTGTTCACATGGCACATGGCCGCTGCTCAGTGGTTTGTTGTTGTCACGATGGAGTGTGTGGATGGGTCAGACTCTAGTCATGCTGACCAGAGGAGAAGGAGGGGGGCTATGTGTTAACTGCTTGGTGTCGGTTTTTCAGCGGCCAACATGCGGCGTGTGATCATAGATCTGTTCGGCGCTGGCACAGAGACCTCCTCTACCACTATGGACTGGCTGATCCTCTTCCTTGTCGCCAACCCCCATGTGCAGCAACGATGTCAGGACTGCATTGACAAGGTGCTTCCCAACCATCCTCTCTGTGTGTCTGTCTCTGTCTCGTTCTCTCTCTCTCTCTCTCTCTCACTCTCTCTCTCTCTCTCTCTCTCTCTCTCTCTCTCTCTCTCTCTCTCTCTCTCGTATTATATGTATGAGCAAGCCTAACTTAGCCAATGCTTGTAACGTTGTAAAATAAAGAACCGTTGTTACTGTCAGTCACAGTCTCATGTGGAGTAGCTTTTCTTGAGAAGCTGCCAGTCAATTATTAGCTTTTTAAACCACTGAACTACTGAACGTTTCTGCAATCTTCCTTGACAAAGTATTCAGTTTGTCAGAGTTTGGTCATCCGCCTGGTTTAAAGAGTAAAGAAACAGTTTTGCTTAAAAAATGTGGTGTATCTTGGATAGTAGAGAAACATCAAACAGCAGCTGTGCTTCCTTTGATCCCCACCCCCCCCCCCCCCCCCCCATCAGCCTCCTGTCATGGCCATACAAATTAAGCCATACGGCAGCTCTTCATAAGATGTTTTGTCATAAACTGACAGAGACCGATAAAGATGTGAGTATAACTTGGATACCTGCACCTATTTCTTCTGATTACATAACCCATATCTATCACCATTGTGCTTTTGGTGTTTATTATCCACACGTCTTCACAAATGCTAAGTACTGTCTTCAGCGCTTCTGTGACCTAGATGATCTTTCCATCTACGGCCTATATTAACGTCATCTACCCGCTGAAAGGTGTTTCAATTGTCTCCTTCAGGCGCACGACCTCCGGTCTGACGCAAACGAACATACATGGACGCCTGCTCGTCACCACACCTGCCTAAAACAATTATGATGCCCGGTCAGGCAATAATCTAGGTTCAAATGTAGGACATTTAACCATCATTCCCCATACAAAATATAAAGTACAGCAGGGGGGGGGGGGGGGGGGCAATTTGAAGCTATATCCTTCTTGTATGTGTGTGCTGCTTTTCTCAAAGCATAATCCCATGAGTTTTTTTCTTCTTTTTCTTTTCTTTTCATTTTTTCTTCTGACAATATGGGCAATGAAGTAGCATTACAGTGAGGCAAATTTGGTCCCTACTGATAAGTAGTAATCAAGAG
>JADBJO010015980.1:40106-41910 GCA_016801955.1 Conus betulinus | reverse complement strand
TACACAAAGAGGTGTAGGCACACATCGAAGGAGTTTAAATAAACACAAAGTCATACAATCACATTAATATAACCGGTCATATTTTTCTTTAGATTTTGCTGTAATATTTGCAGTGGCGTACCCAAGGTAGGCCGCAGCAAAGATTGGACAGCAGCATGACTCGTTTTTTTTTTTTTTAAACAAACAAAAGGAAATTTCCACTCTTCAAGACATGAAATATCTGGGAAAGTTTAGCTTCACATATACATTTTTCTTGAAATGACCTGAAAAAAAAAAAAATGTTTTAGCTTCAATAAACAAAAAAAAAAAAAAAAACAGAAAATCTGGGAACAAAAGCTTCAATAACAACATTCCATACACAAATGACCTGAACTATCACAACAATGTTTAGCTTAATATACACAAAGTCTGGAAATCACCTGAAATATCTGGGAATGTTTAGATTTTATACATTTTTTGTCTCATTGACCTGAAATATCACACCATGTTTAGTTCAATACTCTCAGTTTTCTGGAAATACCCAAACTATCTGGGAATGTTTAGCACACACACACACACACACACACACACACACCTGAACACACACACACACACACACGCACGCACGTATACACACACACACACACACACCACACATATCACACACACACACACTTCACATATACACACAAACACATGACCTGAACATCTGGGAATGTTTAGCTTCAATAACATTTTTCTGTAAATCTACCAAGAACTATCTGGGAAAAGTTTGGCTTCAATATACACCCAAATTTGAAATGACCTGAAAATCTGGGAATGTTTAGCTTCAATATACATTTTTCTGGAAAAAGACATGAAATATCTGGGAATGTTTAGCTTCAATACATATACATTTTTTTTGAAATGACCAAAAAATCAATTAACACAACAACAACTTTACAAACACTCACATTTAGCTTCAACAATACATTTACACTTGTCCTACAATCTGGAATGACCGTTCAACTACATTTTTTTTCTGGAAAACACACAGCTTCAACATACAACACATTCTGGAAACACACACACACACACATCACAAAACACACACACTTCACACACACACACACACACACACACAACACACACCACAACACACACACACACACACAGTTCAATATACATTTCTCTGGAAACTGACCTGAAATATCTGGGAATTTGCTTCAATACATTTTTCTGGACATGACCTGAACACATCCACACAGGGACATCTATTCAGTTTCAACATGTTCTTGTTTTTCTACTAACCTGAACAAATGCTGGAAATTTGCAGTGGCGTACCCAATATACATTTCTCTGGCAAATATTGGGAAACTATATGGACTGTTTAGCTTCAATATACATTTTTTCCACTCTTGACATAAAATATCTGGGAAAAAAAAGCTTCAATATACATTTTTCTGGAAAATGACTGAAATATGATCTACACCAAATGTTTAGCTTCAATACATTTTCTCTAACACAATGACATCAAAGTGCACTGACCAACTATTTTCTGGAACATGAAGTGAAATATCTGGGAATGTTTAGCTTCAATATTTTTGCACGGAAACATTAACAAAATGTTAAACAAAACACCCACACACACGCTTCCAAGCACACACACACACACGCGCGCGCACACACAACACACACACACACACACACACACACACACACACACACACACACACACACACACACACACACACACACACACACACACACACACACACACACACACACACACACACACACACACAGTGAGTCACATCTATTCAGTTAAAAAACATGTTCTTGTAAT
>JADBJO010015980.1:25106-27606 GCA_016801955.1 Conus betulinus | reverse complement strand
ATATCTGGGAACGTTTAGCTTCACATATACATTTTTCATGAAATATACACACACAAAAAAAAATGAAAAAAAAAAAACGACATTCCCATCTACAGCAAGTGCACTGATCCATACACAAAGAGGATAGGCACACAACGGAGGAGTTTAAATGAACACAAAGTCATACAATCACATTAATAAAACCGTTCATATTTTTCTTTTTGTCATCGGAACAAGATAAACACACCACATAAGTTGCATACTCTCATTTGCACCAAATATCCAAACCAACACACACACACACACACACACACACACACACACACACACACACACACACACACACACACACACACACACACACACACACACGCGCGCGCGCGCGCGCGCGCATAACGTAAACACACACGAGTACACACACACACACACACACACACACACACACACACACACACACACACACACACACACAGGGAGTCACATCTATTCAGTTAAAAACATGTTCATGTAAATCTACTAATTATGAGATTGTGCTGAAATATTTGCAGTGGCGTACCCAAGGTAGGCCGCAGCAAAGATTGAACAGCAGCAGGACTCGTTTGTTTTTCGATAAACAAAAAAAAGGGAAATTTCCACTCTTCAAGACATGAAATATCTGGGAACGTTTAGCTTCACATATACATTTTTCATGAAACCAACCCAAAAAAAAAAACAAAAACCCCCCCCCCAAAAAAAAAAAAAAAAAAAACCCCAGACATTCCCATTCCATCTACAGCAAGTGCACTGATCCATACACAAAGAGGATAGGCACACAACGAAGGAGTTTAAATGAACACAAAGTCATACAATCGCATTAATATAACTGTTCAGATTTTTGTTTTTGTCGTCAGAACAAGATAACACACCATATAAGTTACATACTCTCATTTGCACCAGATATACAAACCAAGACACACACACACACACACACACACACACACACACACACACACACACACACACACACACAACACACACACACACACGCACACGCACGCACGCACACACGCGCGCGCACACACACACACACACACACACACACACACACACACACACACACACACACACACACAGGGAGGGAGACACATCTTTCAGTTAAAACACATGTTCTGTAAATCTACTAATTCTATGAGATTTTGCTGTAATATTTGCATGGCGTACCCCAGGTAGGCCGCAGCAAAGATTGGACAGCAGCATGACTCGTTTGTTTGATAAACAAAACAAAAGGAAATTTCCACTCTTCAAGACATGAAATATCTGGGAATGTTTAGCTTCACATATACATTTTTCTTAAAATATACAAAAAAAAAGAAAAAAAAAAAACAAAAAAAAAAAAAACCCAGACATTCCCATCTACAGCAAGTGCACTGATCAATACACAAAGAGAATAGGCACACAACGAAGGAGTTTAAATGAACACAA
The DNA here is from genome assembly GCA_016801955.1 of Conus betulinus. Taxonomy (NCBI): domain Eukaryota; kingdom Metazoa; phylum Mollusca; class Gastropoda; order Neogastropoda; family Conidae; genus Conus; species Conus betulinus. Next base: position 26,166 of record JADBJO010015980.1, on the reverse strand, counting down.
AGTCATACAATCACATTAATATAACCATTCAGATTTTTCTTTTTGTCGTTGGAACAAGATAACACACCATATATAAGTTACATACTCTCATTTGCACCAAATATCCAAACAAAGACACACACACACACACACACACACACACACACACACACACACACACACACACACACACACACACACACACACGCGCACGTAAGCACGTAAGCACACGCACACACACACACACACACACACACACACACACACACACACACACACACACACACACACACACACACACACACACACACACACACACACACACACACACACACACACACACACATCTATTCAGTTAGAAACATGTTCTTGTTAATCTACTAATTATGAGATTTTGCTGTAATATTTGCAGTGGCGTACCCAAGGTAGGCCGCAGCAAAGATTGAACAGCAGCAGGACTCGTTTGTTTCGATAAAACAAACAAAAGGAAATTTCCACTCTTCAAGACATGAAATATCTGGGAACGTTTAGCTTCACATATACATTTTTCATGAAATATACACACACACAAAAAAAAAAAAAAAAAAAAAAAAAAACGACATTCCCATCTACAGCAAGTGCACTGATCCATACACAAAGAGGATAGGCACACAACGAAGGAGTTTAAATGAACACAAAGTCATACAATCGCATTAATAAAAACCGTTCATTTTTTGTTTTTGTCATCAGACAAGATAACACACCACATAAGTTACATACTCTCATTTGCACCAAATATCCAAACCAAGACACACACACACACACACACACACACACACACACACACACACACACACACACACACACACACACACACACACACACACACACACACACGCGCGCGCACACACACAAGCACGCAAGCACGCACGCACACACACACACACACACACACACACACACACACACACACACACACACACACACACACACACAGGAGTCACATCTATTCAGTTAAAAACATGTTCTTGTTAATCTACTAATTATGAGATTTTGCTGTAATATTTGCAGTGGCGTACCCAAGGTAGGCCGCAGCAAAGAT
>JADBJO010015980.1:20000-24084 GCA_016801955.1 Conus betulinus | reverse complement strand
AGATTTTGCTGTAATATTTGCAGTGGGCGTACCCAAGGTAGGCCGCAGCAAAGATTGAACAGCAGCAGGACTCGTTTGTTTCGATAAACAAACAAAAGGAAATTTCCACTCTTCAAGACATGAAATATCTGCGAACGTTTAGCTTCACATATACATTTTTCATGAAATATATACACAAAAAAAAAAAAAAAAAAAAAAAAAACGACATTCCCATCTACAGCAAGTGCACTGATCCATACACAAAGAGGATAGGCACACAACGAAGGAGTTTAAATGAACACAAAGTCATACAATCACATTAATAAAACTGTTCAGATTTTTCTTTTTGTCATTCAGAACAAGATAACACACCACATAAGTTACATACTCTCATTTGCACCAAATATCCCAAACCAAGACACACACACACACACACACACACACACACACACACACACACACACACACACACACACACAGACAACAGGCACACACGCACGCGCGCAGTGCATACACGTAAACACCCACGAGCGCACACACACACACACACACACACACACACACACACACACACGCGCACACACACACACACACACACACACACACACACACACACACACACAAACACACAGGGAGTCACATCTATTCAGTTAAAAAACATGTTCTTGTAAATCTACTAATTATGAGATTTTGCTGTAATATTTGCAGTGGCGTACCCAAGGTAGGCCGCAGCAAAGATTGAACAGCAGCATGACTCGTTTTTTTCGATAAACAAACAGAGCAGAGGCATGTAATAAACTTGTGTACTGCTTAACAATGGGAAATTAACTTCAAGAAAGTGATGACGTCATTTTTGCACAATTTTGTGTGTGTTGTCATTGTTCTAATATTGCCTGACCACTTGCGTACAAGCTTTCATGCCGCATCTATGTTTTCTACAGGAAAATAAACCAGTCGAGTTTGGTATTAAAAGAATTGTTGGGAATTCGCCCATTCAGTCATCTCAAGAGCGCAGATATATATTACATTTTTCATGACAATAACTAATTATCAAACCTATAGCCCCATTTGTAATGTAATGGCCGCTCAACCATGCCGAACACATTGCTGCCAGACCAGCTATGCACAGATGACATTCAGTTTGGCCGAATACAGTGCGGTTAGCTGGCTGGTGGGGAGCGGCCTGCAGAAAACACCCCTTTCCCTGACCTGCATTCACGGCTTGGCCTCTGCAGCTGTAAACTCCCCTGCGACTCAAAACTAAGTAACTTACGCACACACACACACACACACACACACACACACACACACACACACACACACACACACACACAGGGAGTCACATCTATTCAGTTAAAAACATGTTCTTGTAAATCTACTAATTATGAGATTTTGCTGAAATATTTGCAGTGGCGTACCCAAGGTAGGCCGCAGCAAAGATTGAACAGCAGCATGACTCGTTTGTTTCGATAAACAAACAAAAGGAAATTTCCACTCTTCAAGACATGAAATATCTGGGAACGTTTACCTTCACATATACATTTTTTTCATGAAAATATATATAAAAAAAAAAAAAACAAAAAAAAAAAAAAAAACCCCCCCCCCAACATTCCCATCTACAGCAAGTGCACTGATCCATACACAAAGAGGATAGGCACACAACGAAGGAGTTTAAATGAACACAAAGTCATACAATCGCATTAATATAACCGTTCAGATTTTTTTTTTTTGTCGTCGGAACAAGATAACACACCACATAAGTTACATACTCTCATTTGCACACCAGATATACAAACCAACACACACACACACACACACACACACACACACACACACACACACACACACACACACACACATCTATTCAGTTAGAAACATGTTCTTGTAATCTACTAATTATCAGATTTTGCTGTAATATTTGCAGTGGCGTACACAAGGTAGGCTGCAGCAAGATTGAACAGCAGCAGGACTCGTTTGTTTCGATAAACAAACAAAAGGAAATTTCCACTCTTCAAGACATGAAATATCTGGGAACGTTTAGCTTCACATATACATTTTTCATGAAATATACACACAAAAAAACAAAAATCGAAAAAAAAAAAAAAAAAACGACATTCCCATCTACAGCAAGTGCACTGATCCATACACAAAGAGGATAGGCACACAACGGAGGAGTTTAAATGAACACAAAGTCATACAATCGCATTAATAAAACCGTTGAGATTTTTCTTTTTGTCATCGGAACAAGATAACATACCACATAAGTTGCATACTCTCATTTGCACCAAATATCCAAACCAAGACAGACACACACACACACACACACACACACACACACACACACACACACACACACAACACACACAAACAGGCGCGTTCTTGCGCGTGCACACACGCGCGTACACGTAAACACGCACACACGAACACACACACACACACACACACACACACACACACACACACACACACACACACACAGGAGTCACATCTATTCAGTTAAAAACATGTTCATGTAAATCTACTAATCATGACATTGTGCTGAAATATTTGCAGTGGCGTACCTAAGGTAGGCCGCAGCAAAGATTGGACAGCAGCAGGACTCGTTTGTTTTTGATAAAACAAACAAAAGGAAATTTCCACTCTTCAAGACATGAAATATCTGGGAACGTTTAGCTTCACATATACATTTTTCATGAAATATACACACACACAAAAATCGAAAAAAAAAAAAAAAAAAACGACATTCCCATCTACAGCAAGTGCACTGATCCATACACAAAGAGGATAGGCACACAACTGAGGAGTTTAAATGAACACAAAGGCATACAATCGCATTAATAAAACCGTTCAGATTTTTCTTTTTGTCATCGGAACAAGATAACATACCACATAAGTTGCATACTCTCATTTGCACCAAATATCCAAACCAACACACACACACACACACACACACACACACACACACACACACACACACACACACACATAAACAGGCGCGTTCGCGCGCACGCGCGCGCGCGTACACGTAAACACGCACGAGTACACACACACACACACACACACACACACACACACACACACACACACACACACACACACACACACACACACACAGGGAGTCACATCTATTCAGTTAAAAACATGTTCTTGTGTAAATCTACTAATCATGACATTGTGCTGAAATATTTGCAGTGGCGTACCCAAGGTAGGCCGCAGCAAAGATTGAACAGCAGCAGGACTCGTTTGTTTCGATAAACAAACAAAGGAAATTTCCACTCTTCAAGACATGAAATATCTGGGAACGTTTAGCTTCACATATACATTTTTCATGAAATATACAAAAAAAACAAGAAAAAAACAACAAACAAAAAACCCGACATTCCCATCTACAGCAAGTGCACTGATCCATACACAAAGAGGATAGGCACACAACGAAGGAGATTAAATGAACACAAAGTCATACAATCGCATTAATATAACTGTTCAGATTTTTTTTTGTCGTCAGAACAAGATAACACACGATATAAGTTACATACTCATTTGCACCAGATATACAAACCAAGACACACACACACACACACACACACACACACACACACAGCGACACACATCCATCCATTCAGTTAAAAACATGTTCTTGTAAATCTACTAATTATGTGATTTTGCTGTAATATTTGCAGTGGCGTACCCATGGTAGGCCGCAGGAAAAATTGGACAGCAGCGTGACTTGCTGTTTCGACAAACACATACAAAGAAATTTCCACTCTTCAAGACATGAACAAAAACTATCTGGAAATTTTAGCTTCACAATGACATCTTTCTTGAAAAAGAAAGAAAGAAACAATACGCCCACACATTTCCATCTACAGCAAATGCTCTGATCCATTCACAAACACAATGAAGGAGTTTAACTGCACACAAAGTCACATCATCACATCAATATAACCGTTAAGGATTTTGTTCTATAACGTTGCACACAAGTTACACATTCTCATTTGCACTAAACATACAAACCAAGACATACATACAGAGAGACACATGTATTCAGCTGGACATATTTTCTTGAAATATGCTTATTAGGTACCCTTGAAAATATGAGATATTG
>JADBJO010015980.1:0-17500 GCA_016801955.1 Conus betulinus | reverse complement strand
GGTGTGTCCCTTGGGCTGTGGTCCCGTTCCCGGTTTGTCCCCCCTCGCTGTTGGCCCGTTTCTGGGTGTGTCCGACGGGATGTGGTCCGTTCCCGATGTGTCCCTCTGGATCGTAGTTCCTGAGGTCTCCTTCAGATTGTTTGATCAAACCAGGTCCTAGTTAGTCATGTGCAAGTGTGTGTGTGCGTGTGCGCGCGCGCGCGTGTGTGCGCGTGCGTGTGTGCGTGTGTGTGTGTGTGTGTGTGTGTGTGTGTGTGTGTGTGTGTGTGTGTGTGTGTGTGCGCGCGTGTTGTCCCTGTCAGTGTCCATGCCTCCCTGGGCTGTCAACCTGTAACTGGTGACTCCCCTAGGCTGTAGTCCCCTTCATGGCTTCTCCTCTGGGCTGTCATCCCGTCCTAGTGTGGTGTATTTTTTCTGGGCTGTACTCCTGCTCTAGGCGTCTCCTCTGGAACGTCGTCCTGTTGAAACAAAGACCAGTTTAAACCGTGCGTGTGTGTGTGTGTGTGTGTGTGTGTGTGTGTGTGTGTGTGTGTGTGTGTGTGTGTGTGTGTGTGTGTGTGTGTGTGTGTGTGTGTGTGTGACGTGTGTGCGTGTGGTGGGCGGGCGGACGGACGGTCGGGCGGGTGGACGGACGGCGGGACGGACGACGGACGCACGGACGGAGAAGCGGACGGACGGACGGACGGACGCACGGAAGACGGACGACGGACGGAGAAGAAGAAGAAGAAGAAGAAGAACAAGAGAACAAGAACAAGAGAAGAGAGAAGAAGAGAAGAAGAGAGGGAGGGAGGAGAGAGAGAGAGAGAGAGAGAGAGAGAGAGAGACAGAGAGAGAGACAGACAGACAGACAGACAGACAGACAGAGAGGGAGACAGACTTTTTGGTATGTGTGTGTGTCTGTACGTACGTGCGTGTGTGTGTGTGTATGTGTTGTGTGTGTGTGTGTGTGTGTGTGTGTGTGTGTGTGTGTGTGTGTGTGTGTGTGTGTGTGTGTGTGTGTGTGTGTGCGTGTGTGTGTGTGTGTGTGTGTGTGTGTGTGTGTGTGTGTGTGTGTGTGTGTGTGTGTGTGTGTGTGTGTGTGTGTGTGTGTGTGTGCACGTGCGCGTTCATGCGTGCGTGCGCGCTCGCGTACCTGTCATTTCTTATGTATCCCCTGCCCTGTAGACCTGTTCACGGTGTGTCCCCTGGGCTGTGGTCCAGTTCCTTGTGTGTCCCCTGAGCAGTCGTGTCGTTCGTGGTGTGTCCCCCTGGGCTATGGTCCCGTTTCTGGTGTGTCCCCTAGGCTGTCATCTTCTTCCTGGTGGGTCCCCTGGGCTGTTGTCCGTTCCTGATGTGACCCCCTGGCTGTTGTCTGTTCCTGATGTGACCCCTGGGCTGTGTTGTCTGTTCCTGTGTGACCCCTGACCCCCTGACCCGTTCCTGGTGTGTATTCTTGGCTGTGGTCCATACCAGTGTCCCCATGGCCTGCGTTCCCATTCCTGGTGCGTCCCCTGGTCTGTTGTCTGTTCCCGATGTGTCCCTCTGGATCGTAGTTCCAGAGGTCTCCTCCAGGTTGCCTGTTGAAACCAGGTCTTAATTAGTCATTTGCAAGTGTGTGTGTGTGTGTGTGTGTGTGTGTGTGTGTGTGTGTGTGTGTGTGTGTGTGTGTGTGTGTGTGTGTGTGTGTGTGTATGTATGCGTGTGTGTGTGTGTGTGTGTGCGCGCGCGTACCTGTCATTTTTCATGTATCCCCTGCCCTGTAGACCTGTTCTTGGTGTGTGTGTCCTCTGGCTTTCGTCTCGTTCCTGGTGTGTCCCCTGGGCTCTCTTGTCGTCCCTGTGTGTCTCCTGGGCTGTTGTCCCGTTCACGGTGTGTCTTTTGGGCTGTGGTCTGTTCCCGAAGAAGAAGAAGAACAAGAACAATGACCGACGGGCGGGCGGGCGGGCAGTCGGACGGGCGGGCGGGCGGACGGATGGACGGTGGGACGGTCGGGCGGACGGACGGAGGACGGTCGGGTCGGACGGACGGACGGACGGTCGGGTTGACGGACGGACGGATGGGACAGACGCATGGACGGAGAGAAGAAGAAGAAGAAGAAGAAGAAGAAGAAGAGAAGAAGAAGAAGAACAACAAACAACAAGAACAAGAGAGAAGAGAGAGAGACGAGAGAGAGAGAGAGACAGAGAGAGAGAGAGACAGAGAGACAGAGACAGACAGACAGAGAGACAGAGAGAGACATTTTGGGAGACAGACCTTGTGGTGTGTGTGTGTGTGTGTGTGTGTGTGGTGTGAGTGTGTGTGTGTGTGTGTGTGTGTGTGTGTGTGTGTGTGTGTGTGTGTGTGTGTGCGCGCGCGCGTGCGCGTTCATGCGTGCGTGCGCGCGCGCGTACCTGTCATTTTTCTCATGTATCCCCTGTCCTGTAGACCTGTTCACGGTGTGTGTCCCCTGGGCTGTGGTCCCGTTCCTTGTGTGTCCCCTGACCGTGTCGTGTCGTTCCCCTGGGTGTGTCCCGTTTCTGGGTGTGTAGTCCCGTTCTGGTGTGTCCCCTAGGGCTGTCATCTTCTTCCTAGGGTGTGTCCTGGTGTGGGCTGTTGTCCGTTCCTGATGTGACCCCTGGGCTGTTGTCTGTTCCTGGTGTGACCCTGGGCTGTTGTGTCCTGTTCCCTGTGACCCCTGACCCGTTCCTGGTGTGTCCCCTGGGCTGTGGTCCGTTCCCAGTGTCCCATGGCCTGTGTTCCGTTCCTGGTGCGTCCCCTGGTCTGTTGTCCGTTCCCTGTGTGTCCCCGGGCTGTGGTCCGTTCCCGATGTGTCCGTCCAGAGGTTCCTCCTCTGGATCCTGTTGAAACCAGGTACTATTTAGGTTTGCCTGTTGAAACCAGGTCCTAATGTGTGTCATGTGTGTGTGTGTGTGTGTGTGTGTGTGTGTGTGTGTGTGTGTGTCTGTGTGTGTCTGTGTGCGTGCACGCGCGTACCTGTCATTTTTCATGTATCCCCTGCCCTGTAGACCTGTTCTTGGTGTCTCCTCTGGGCTGTCGTCTCGTTCCCGTCGTGTCCCCAGGGCTGTTGTCCGTTCCCTGTGTGTCCCCCGGGCTGTGGTCCCGTTCCTGATGTGTCCCTCTGGATCATAGTTCCAGAGGTCTCCTCCAGGTTGCCTGTTGAAACCAGGTCCTAATTGGGTCATTTGCAAGTAGTGTGTGTGTGTGTGTGTGTGTGTGTGTGTGTGTGTGTGTGTGTGTGTGTGTGTGTGTGTGTGTGTGTGTGTGTGTGTGTGTGTGTGTGTGCGCGTGCGCGCACGTACCTGTCATTTCTGATGTATCCCCTGCCCTGTAGACCTGTTCTTGGTGTGTCCTCTTGGCTTTTTTGACTCGTTCCTGGTGTGTCCCCTGGGTTGTTGTGTCGTCCTGGTGTGTCCTTCCTGGGCTGTTGTCCCGTTCCCGGTGTGTCTTTTGGGCTGTGTGGTCCGTCCCGAAGAAGAAGAAGAACAGAACAAGACCGAATGAGGCGATGGGCGGACGGACGGACGGCGGGTCGGCGGTGGGACGGACGGACGGACGGGGGACGGACGGACGGTCGGGCGGACGGACGGACGGACGGACGGACGGACGGACGGACGGACGGACGGACGACGGAGACGGACGGGAGGAAGAAGAAGAAGAAGAAGAAAAAGAAGAAGAAGAAAGAAGAAGAAGAAGAAGAAGAAAGAAGAACAAGAGAGAGAGAGAGAGAGAGAGAGAGAGAGAGAGAGAGAGAGAGAGAGAGAGAGAGAGAGAGACAGAGACAGAGACAGACTTTCAGGGAGATGAGTGTGAGATGACAGACAGTGAGACAGTGTGTGTGACAGTGGAGAGATGTGTGTGTGTGTGTGTGTGTGTGTGTGTGTGTGTGTGTGTGTGTGTGTGTGTGTGTGTGTGTGTGTGTGTGTGTGTGTGTGTGTGTGTGTGTGTGTGTGTGTGTGTGTGTGTGTGTGTGTGTGTGTGTGTGTGTGTGTGTGTGTGTGCGCGCGCGCGCGTTCATGCGTGCGTGCGCGCGCGCGCGTACCTGTCATTTCTCATGTATCCCCTGTCCTGTAGACCTGTTCATGTGTGTCCCCTGGGCTGTGGTCCCGTTCCTTGTGTGTCCCCTGACCAGTCGTGTCGTTCCTGGTGTGTCCCCTGGGCTGTGGTCCCGTTTCTGGTGTGTCCCCTAGGCTGTCATCTTCTTCCTGGTGTGTCCCCTGGGCTGTTGTCTGTTCCTGATGTGACCCTGGGCTGTTGTCTGTTCCCTGTGTGACCCCTGGGCTGTTGTCTGTTCCTGGTGTGACCCCTGACCCGTTCCTGGTGTGTCCCCTGGGCTGTGGTCCGTTCCCAGTGTCCCCATGGCCTGCGTTGCCGTTCCTGGTGCGTCCCCTGGTCTGTTGTCCGTTCCCTGTGTGTCCCCGGGCTGTGGTCCGTTCCCGATGTGTCCCTCTGGATCGTAGTTCAGAGGTTTCCTCCAGGTTGCCTGTTGAAACAGGTCCTAATTAGTCATTTGCAAGTCTGTGTGTGTGTGTGTGTGTGTGTGTGTGTGTGTGTGTGTGTGTCTGTGTGTGTGTGTGTGTGTGCACGCGCGTACCTGTCATTTTTCATGTATCCCCTGCCCTGTAGACCTGTTCTTCTTGTGTCTCCTCTGGGCTGTCGTCTCGTTCCCGTCGTGTCCCCAGGGCTGTTGTCCGTTCCCTGTGTGTCCCCCGGGCTGTGGTCCGTTTCCTGATGTGTCCCTCTGGATCATAGTTCCAGAGGTCTCCTCAGGGTGCCTGTTGAAACCAGGTCCTAATTGGTCATTTGCAAGTAGTGTGTGTGTGTGTGTGTGTGTGTGTGTGTGTGTGTGTGTGTGTGTGTGTGTGTGTGTGTGTGTGTGTGTGTGTGTGTGTGTGTGTGTGTGTGTGTGTGCTGTGCGCGCGCACGTACCTGTCATTTCTGATGTATCCCCTGCCCTGTAGACCTGTTCTTGGTGTGTCCTCTTGGCTTTTGCCTCGTTCCTGGTGTGTCCCCTGGGGTTGTTGTGTCGTCCTGTGTGTGTGTCCTGGGCTGCTGTTGTCCCGTTTCCCGGTGTGTCTTTGGGGCTGTGGTCCGTCCCCCGAAGAAGAACAAGAACAAGAACAATGACCGACGGGGGCGGGCGGGCGGGGCGGGCGGGCGGTCGGTCGGCGTATGGACGGATGGATGGTCGGGCGGACGGACGGACGGTCGGGCGGACGGACGGACGGTCGGACGGACGGACGGACGGATGGACGGACGGACGGACGGACGGAAGAAGAGAAGAACAAGAAGAAGAAGAAGAAGAAGAAGAAGAAGAAGAAGAAGAAGAGACAGAGAGAGAGAGAGAGAGAGAGAGAGAGAGAGAGAGAGAGAGAGAGAGAGAGAGAGAGAGAGAGAGAGAGAGAGAGAGAGAGAGAGAGACAGACAGAGACAGAGAGACAGAGAGACAGAGACAGAGAGAGAGACAGACTTTGAGTGTGTGTGTGTGTGTGTGTGTGTGTGTGTGTGTGTGTGTGTGTGTGTGTGTGTGTGTGTGTGTGTGTGTGTGTGTGTGTGTGTGTGTGTGTGTGTGTGTGTGTGTGTGTGTGTGTGTGTGTGTGTGTGTGTGTGTGTGCGCGCGCGCGCGCGCGCGTTGCGTGCGTGCGTGCGCGCGCGTACCTGTCATTTCTCCTGTATCCCCTGTCCTGTAGACCTGTTCCTGGTGTGTCCCCTGGGCTGTGGTCCCGTTCCTTGTGTGTCCCCTGACCAGTCGTGTCGTTCCTGGTGTGTCCCCTGGGCTGTGGTCCCGTTTCTGGTGTGTCCCCTAGGCTGTCATCTTCTTCCTGGTGTGTCCCCTGGGCTGTTGTCTGTTCCTGATGTGACCCTTGGGCTGTTGTCTGTTCCTGGTGTGACCCCTGGGCTGTTGTCTGTTCCTGGTGTGACCCCTGACCCGTTCCTGGTGTGTCCCCTGGGCTGTGGTCCGTTCCCAGTGTCCCCCATGGCCTGCGTTGCCGTTGTTCCTGGCGTCCCCTGGTCTGTTGTCCGTTCCCTGTGTGTCCCCGGGCTGTGGTCCGTTCCCGATGTGTCCCTCTGGATCGTAGTTCAGAGGTTCCTCCAGGTTGCCTGTTGAAACCAGGTCCTAATTAGTCATTTGCAAGTCTGTGTGTGTGTGTGTGTGTGTGTGTGTGTGTGTGTGTGTGTGTGTGTGTGTGTGTGTGTGTGTGTGTGTGTGTGTGTGTGTGTGCGCGCGCGTACCTGTCATTTTTCATGTATCCCCTGCCCTGTAGACCTGTTCTTGGTGTCTCCTCTGGGCTGTCGTCTCGTTCCCGTCGTGTCCCCAGGGCTGTTGTGTCCGTTCCCTGTGTGTCCCCCGGGCTGTGGTCCGTTCCTGATGTGTCCCTCTGGATCATAGTTCCAGAGGTCTCCTCCAGGTTGCCTGTTGAAACCAGGTCCTAATTGGTCATTTGCATTTGTGTGTGTGTGTGTGTGTGTGTGTGTGTGTGTGTGTGTGTGTGTGTGTGTGTGTGTGTGTGTGTGTGTGTGTGTGTGTGTGTGTGTGTGTGTGTGTGTGTGTGCGTGCGCGCACGTACCTGTCATTTCTGATGTATCCCCTGCCCTGTAGACCTGTTCTTGGTGTGTCCTCTTGGCTTTTGCCTCGTTCCTGGTGTGTCCCCTGGGTTGTTGTGTCGTCCTGGTGTGTCCTTCCTGGGCTGTTGTCCCGTTCCCGGTGTGTCTTTTGGGCTGTGGTCCGTTCCCGAAGAAGAAGAAGAACAAGAACAAGAACGAATATGCGACGGACGGGACGGGCGGGCGGGCGGGCGGGCGGTCGGTGGTATGGACGGATGGATGGTCGGGCGGACGGACGGGGACGGACGGGCGGACGGACGGACGGACGGACGGACGGGACGGACGGACGGACGCACGGACGGAGAGAAGAAGAAGAAGAAGAAGACAAGAAGAAGAAGAACAAAAAAACAACAAGAAGAAGAGAAGAAGAGAGAGAGAGAGAGAGAGAGAGAGAGAGAGAGAGAGAGAGAGAGAGAGAGAGAGAGAGAGAGACAGAGAGACAGACAGACAGACAGAGAGACAGACAGAGAGAGAGGAGACAGACTTTTGGTATATGTGTGTGTGTGTGTGTACGTGAGTGTGTGTGTGTGTGTGTGTGTGTGTGTGTGTGTGTGTGTGTGTGTGTGTGTGTGTGTGTGTGTGTGTGTGTGTGTGTGTGTGTGTGTGTGTGTGTGTGTGTGTGTGTGTGTGTGTGTGTGTGTGTGTGTGTGTGTGTGTGTGTGTGTGTGTATGCGCGCGCGCGCGTTCATGCGTGCGTGCGCGCGCGCGCGTACCTGTCATTTCTCATGTATCCCCTGTCCTGTAGACCTGTTCCTGGTGTGTCCCCTGGGCTGTGGTCCGTTCCTTGTGTCCCCTGACCAGTCGTGTGTCGTTCCTGGTGTGTCCCCTGGGCTGTGGTCCCGTTTCTGGTGTGTCCCCTAGGCTGTCATCTTCTTCCTGTGTGTGTCCCTGGGCTGTTGTCTGTTCCTGATGTGACCCCTGGGCTGTTGTCTGTTCCTGATGTGACCCCTGGGCTGTTGTCTGTTCCTGTGTGTGACCCCTGACCCGTTCCTGGTGTGTCCCCTGGGCTGTGGTCCGTTCCCAGTGTCCCCATGGCCTGCGTTGCCGTTCCTGGTGCGTCCCCTGGTCTGTTGTCCGTTCCCTGTGGTGTCCCCCGGGCTGTGGTCCGTTCCCGATGTGTCCCTCTGGATCGTAGTTCAGAGGTTTCCTCCAGGTGCCTGTTGAAACCAGGTCCTAAATAGTCATTGCAAGTCTGTATGTGTGTGTGTGTGTGTGTGTGTGTGTGTGTGTGTGTGTGTGTGTGTGTGTGTGCGCGCGTACCTGTCATTTTTCATGTATCCCCTGCCCTGTAGACCTGTTCTTGGTGTCTCCTCTGGGCTGTCGTCTCGTTCCCGTCGTGTCCCAGGGCTGTTGTCCGTTCCCTGTGTGTCCCCCGGGCTGTGGTCCGTTCCTGATGTGTCCCTCTGGATCATAGTTCCAGAGGTCTCCTCCAGGTTGCCTGTTGAAACCAGGTCCTAATTGGTCATTTGCAAGTAGTGTGTGTGTGTGTGTGTGTGTGTGTGTGTGTGTGTGTGTGTGTGTGTGTGTGTGTGTGTGTGTGTGTGTGTGTGTGTGTGTGTGTGTGTGTGCGTGCGCGCACGTACCTGTCATTTCTGATGTATCCCCTGCCCTGTAGACCTGTTCTTGGTGTGTCCTCTTGCTTTTGCCTCGTTCCTGGTGTGTCCCCTGGGTTGTTGTGTGTCGTCCTGGTGTGTCCTTCTGGGCTGTTGTCCCGTTCCCGGTGTGTCTTTTGGGCTGTGGTCCGTTCCCGAAGAAGAAACAAGAACAAGAACAATGACCGACGGGCGGGCGAGCGGGCGGGCGAGCGGTCGGTCGGGCGTATGTGGACGGATGGATGGTCAGGCGGACGGACGGACGGACGGGCGGACGGACGGACGGTCGGGCGGACGGACGGACGGTCGGGACGACGGACGGAGGACGGAGAAGAAAGAGGAGAGAAGAAGAAGAAGAAGAAGAAGAAGAGAAGAATGAGAAGAAGAAGAAGAAGAAGAGAGAAGAGAGAGAGAGAGAGAGAGAGAGAGAGAGAGAGAGAGAGAGAGAGAGAGAGAGAGACAGACAGACAGACAGACAGAGAGAGAGAGAGACAGACAGACAGACAGGGAGACAGTGTGTGTGTGTGTGTGTGTGTGTGTGTGCAGTGTGTGTGTGTGTGTGTGTGTGTGTGTGTGTGTGTGTGTGTGTGTGTGTGTGTGTGTGTGTGTGTGTGTGTGTGTGTGTTGTGTGTGTGTGTGTGCGTGTGTGTGCGTGTTCATGCGTGCGTCGCGCGCGCGCGCGTACCTGTCATCTTTCCTGTATCCCCTGTCCTGTAGACCTGTTCCTGGTGTGTTCGTGTGGCTGTGGTCCCGTTCCTTGTGTGTCCCCTGACCAGTCGTGTCGTTTCCTGGTGTGTCCCCTGGGCTGTGGTCCCGTTTCTGGTGTGTTCCCAGTGTCCCCTCATCTTCCCTGGTCCGTTCCTGGGTGTGTCCCCTGGGCTGTTGTCCTGTTCCTGGTGTGTGGACCCCTGGCTGTCATCTCGTGTTCCTGGTGTGTGTCCCTGTTGTCCTCCTGGTGTGTCCCCTGGGCTGTTGTCCGTTCCTGATGTGTGTGTGGTGTGTCTGTGTGTGGTGGTGTGTGACCCCTGTGTTGTGTGTTCCTGGTGTGACCCCTGACCCGTTCCTGGTGTGTCCCCTGGGCTGTGGTCTGTTCCCAGTGTCCCCATGGCCTGTGTTCCCGTTCCTGGTGCGTCCCCTGGTCTGTTGTCCGTTTCCTGTGTGTCCCCGGGCTGTGGTCCGTTCCCGATGTGTCCCTCTGGATCGTAGTTTCAGAGGTTTCCTCCAGGTTGCCTGTTGAAACGTGTCCCTCTGGATCATAGTTCCAGAGGTCTCCTCCAGGTTGCCTGTTGAAACCAGGTCCTAATTGGTCATTTGCAAGAAGTGTGTGTGTGTGTGTGTGTGTGTGTGTGTGTGTGTGTGTGTGTGTGTGTGTGTGTGTGTGTGTGTGTGTGTGTGTGTGGGTGTCTGTGTGTGCATGCGTGTGCGCGCGCACGTACCTGTCATTTCTGATGTATCCCTGCCCTGTAGACCTGTTCTTGGTGTGTCCTCTTGGCTTGGGCCTCGTTCCTGGTGTGTCCCCCTGGGGGTTGTGTCGTCCTGGTGTGTNCAGAGACTGAAAGACAGAGAGGGAGGCATACTTTTTGGTATGTGCGTGTGTGCGCGCGCGCGTGCGCGCGTGCGTGCGTGCGTGCGTGTGTGTGTGTGTGCGTGTGCGTGTGTGCGTGTGCGTGTGCGCGCGTTCAAGCCTGTCATTTCTTATGTATCCCCTGCCCTGTAGACCTGTTCAGGGTGTGTCTCCTGGGCTGTGGGTCCCGTTCCTTGTGTGTCCCCTGAGCAGTCGTGTCGTTCCTGGTGTGTCCCCTGGGCTATGGTCCCGTTTCTGGTGTGTTGCCTAGGCTGTCATCTGCTTCCTGGTGGTGTTTCCCTGGGCTGCTGTCCCGTTTCTGCTGCGGTCCCGTTTCTGGTGTGTCCCCCAGGCTGTCATCTTCTTCCTGGTGGTTCCTGTGGGCTGTTGTCCGTTCCTGATGTGACCCTGGGCTGTTGTCTGTTCCTGGTGTGACCCCTGACGCGTTCCTGGTATGTCCCCTGAGCTGTGGTCCGTTCCCAGTGTCCCCATGGCCTGTGTTCCCATTACTGGTGTGTCCCTTGGTCTATTGTCCGTTTCCAAAGTCTCTGTCTGGATCGTAGTTCCAGGTTTCCTCCAAATTGCCTGTTGAAACCATGTCATAATTGGTCATTTGCAAGTTTCTGTGTGTGTGTATGTGTGTGTGTGTTTATGTGTGTGTGTGTGTGTGTGTGTGTGTGTGTGTGTGTGTGTGTGTGTCTGTGCACGAGTGCGCGCGTACCTGTCATTTTTCATGTATCCCCTGCCCTGTAGACCTGTTCTTGGAGTCTCTTCTGGGCTGTCGTCTCGTTACCGTCGTGTCCCCCCTGGGCTGTGATCCATTCCTGATGTGTCCCTCTGGATCGTAGTTCCAGAGGTCTCCTCGAGGTTGCCTGTTGAAACCAGGTCCTAATTGGTCATTTCAAGTTTTGTGTGTGTGTGTGTGTGTGTGTGTGTGTGTGTGTGTGTGTGTGTGTGTGTGTGTGCGTGTGTCTGCGTGTGTGTCTGCGAGTCTGTGTGTGTGTGTCTGTGTGCGTGCGCGCGCGTACCTGTCATTTTCTGATGTATTCCGTGCCCTGTAGACCTGTTCTTGGTGTGTCCTCTTGGCTTTCGTCTCGTTGCTGGTGTGTCCAGGGCTGTTGCGTCGTCCCTGTGTGTCTGCATGGGCTGTTGTCCCGTTCCTGGTCTGTCTTTTGGGCTATGGTCCGTTCCCGAAGAAGACCAAGAACAAGAACAATGACCGACGGCCGGGAGGGCGGGCTGTCGGGCGGTCAGACAGATGGACGGTCAGGCGGACGGACGGACGGTCAGGCGGACGGACGGACGGTCGGGCGGACGGACGGTCGGTCGGGTTGACGGACGGACGGATGGACGGACGCACGGACGGAGATGAGGAGGAAGAAGAAAGAAGAAGAAGAAGAAGAAGAAGAACAACAACAACAACAAGAATGAATGAGAGAGAGAGAGAGAGAGAGAGAGAGGGAGACAGACGTTTTGGTATGTGTGTGTGTGTGTGTGTGTGTGTGTGTGTGTACGTGAGTGTGAGTGTGTGTGTGTGTGTGTGTGTGTGTGTGTGTGTGAGCATGTGTGTGAGTGTGTGTGTGTGTGTGTGTGTGTGTGTGTGTGTGTGTGCGCGCGCGTGCGCGTTCATGCGTACGTGCGCGCGCGCGTACCTGTCATTTCTTATGTATCCCCTGTCCTGTAGATCTGTTCACTGTGTGTCCCCTGGGCTGTGGTCCCGTTCCTTGTGTGTCCCCTGTGCAGTCATTTCCTTCTTGGTATGTCCCCTGGGCTGTGGTCCCGTTTCTGGTGTGTCCGCGAGGCTTTCATCTTCTTCCTGGTGTGTCCCCTGGGCTGTTCTCCATTTCTGATGTGACCCCTGGGCTGCTGTCTGTTACTGGTGTGAAACCCTGGGCTGGTGTGTGTTCCTGGTGTGGCCCCTGACCCGTTCCTGGTGTGTCCCCTGGGCTGTGGTCCGTTCCCAGTGTCTCCATGGCCTGTGTTCCCGTTCCTGGTGCATCCCCTTGTCTGTTGTCCATTCCCTGTGTGTCCCAGGGCTGTGGTCCGTTCCCGATGTGTCCCTCTGGATCGTAGTTCAGAGGTTTCCTCCAGGTTGCCTGTTGAAACCAGGTCCTATTTAGTCATTTGCAAGTCTCGGTGTGTGTGTGTGTGTGTGTGTGTGTGTGTGTGTGTGTGTGTGTGTGTGTGTGTGTGTGTGTGTGTGTGTGCGCGCGTGTGTGAGTGCGTGTGCCTGTGTGCGTGTCTGTGTGCGGGCACGCGCGTACCTGTCATTTTTCATGTATCTCCTGCCCTGTAGACCTGTTCTTGGTTTCTCTCCTCTGGGCTGTCGTCTCGTTACCGTCGCGTCCCCAGGGCTGTTGTCCGTTCCCTGTGTGTCCCCAGGGCTGTTGTCTGTTCCCTGTGTGTCCCCCTGGGCTGTGGTCCATTCCTGATGTTTCCCTCTGGATCGTAGTTCCAGGTCTCCTCCAGGGCTGCCTGTTGAAACCAGGTCCTAATTGGTCATTTCAAGTTGTGTGTGTGTGTGTGTGTGTGTGTGTGTGTGTGTGTGTGTGTGTGTGCGCGTGTGCGTGTGTGTCGTGTGTGTGTGTGTGTGTGTGTGTGTGCGTGCGCGCGTACCTGTCATTTTCTGATGTATCCCCTGCCCTGTAGACCCTGTTCTTGGTGTGTCCTCTTGGCTTTCGTCTCGTTCCCGGTGTGTCCCCTGGGCTGTTGTGTCGTCGCGGTGTGTCTGCCTGGGCTGTTTGTCCCGTTCCTGGTCTGTCTTTTGGGCTGTGGTCCGTTCCCGAAAGAAGACCAAGAACAAGAACAATGACCGACGGCCGGGAGGGTGGGCGGTCGGGCGGTCGGTCAGACGGACAGACAGATGGACGGTCAGCCAGACGGACGGACGGACGCAGGGACGGAGAGGAAGAAGAAGAAGAGAAAAGAAGAAGAAGAAGAAACAACAACAACAACAGAAGAAGAGAAGAGAGAGAAGAGAGACAGAGAGAGAGAGAGAGAGAGAGAGAGAGAGAGAGAGACAGACAGATAGAGAGACAGACAGAGAGAAAGACAGAGAGAGAGACAGACTTTTTGGTATGACAGTGTGTACGAGAGTGAGAGTGTGTGTGTGTGTGTGTGTGTGTGTGTGTGTGTGTGTGTGTGTGTGTGTGTGTGTGTGCGTGTGTGTGTGCGTGTGTGTGTGTGTGTGTGTGTGTGTGTGTGTGTGTGTGTGTGTGTGTGTGTGTGTGTGTGCGCGCGCGTGCGCGTTTATGCGTACGTGCGCGCGCGCGTACCTGTCATTTTTTATGTATACCCTGTCCTGTAGATCTGTTCCACTGTGTGTCCCCTGGGCTGTGGTCCCGTTCCTTGTGTGTCCCCTGAGCAGTCATGTCGTTCCTGGTGTGTCCCCTGGGCTGTGGTCCCGTTTCTGGTGTGTCCCCGAGGCTGTCATCTTCTTCCTGGTGTGTCCCCTGGGCTGTTGTCCATTCCTGATGTGACCCCTGGGCTGTTGTCTGTTCCTGGTGTGACCCCTGGGCTGTTGTGTGTTCCTGGTGTGACCCCTGACCCGTTTTCTGGTGTGTGTCCTGGGGGCTGTGGTCCGTTCCCAGTGTCCCCATGGCCTGTGTTCCCGTTCCTGGTCCGTCCCCTGGTCTGTTGTCCGTTCCCTGTGTGTCCCCCGGGCCGTGGTCCGTTCCCAGTGTGTCCCTCTGGATCGTAGTTTCAGAGGTCTCCAGGTTGTTTGTTGAAACCACGTCCTAGTTAGTCCTTTGCAAGGTGTGTGTGCGTGCGTGTGCGCGCGCGCGCGTGTGTTGTGTGTGCACGCGCGTATCTGTCATTTTTCATGTACCCCCTGCCCTTTAGACCTGTTCTTGGTGTGTTTTTTTTGGGCTGTGGTCCATTCTCAAAGAATAAGAAGAAGAGCAAGAACAATGACCGAGGGACGGACGGACGGACGGGCGGGCGGGCGGGCGGGCGGGCGGGCGGGCAGACGGGTGGTCGGGCGGACGGACGGACGGACGGACGCACGCACGGACGCACGAACGGAGAAGAAGAAGGATAAGAAGAAGAACAAGAACAAAAAGAAGAAGAAGAAAGAAGAAGAAGAAGACAGAACAAGAACAAGAAAGGGGGGGGGGGGGGGGGGGGGGGAGGGGGGAGAGGGAGAGAGAGAGAGAGAGAGAGAGAGAGAGAGAGAGAGAGAGACGGACAGACAGACAGAAAGACAGACAGAGACAGAGAGACAGACAGAGAGGCAGACAGATTTGTTTGGTATGTGTGTGTGTGTGTGTGTGTGTGTGTGTGTGTGTGTGTGTGTGTGTGTGCACGCGTGTGTGCGCGCGCGCGCGCGCTGTGTATGTGTGCGCGCGCTTGCGTATGTTTGTGTATGTGCGAGAGAGAGAAAGAGAGAGAGAGAGAGGGGTGGAGAGAGAGAGAGAGAGAGAGAGAGAGAGAGAGAGAGAGAGAGAGAGAGAGGGAGACGCACTTTTCTGGTATGTGTTTGTGTCTGTGTGTGTATGCGTGTGTATGTGTGTGTGTGTGTGTGTGTGTGTGCGTGCGTGCGTGCGTGCGTGATTGTGTGTGTGTGTGTGCGTGTGCGTGTGCGTGTGTGTTTGCGAATGCGTGCGTGCGTGCGCCTGTCGTTTCTTATGTATCCCCTGTCCTGTAGACCTGTTCCATGTGTGTCCCGTCGGCTGTGTCCCTTGTGTATCCCCTGAGCAGTCGTGTCGTTCCTGGTGTGTTCCCTGGGCTGTGGTCCCGTTTTGGCGTGTCCCCTAGGCTGTCATCATCTTCCCGGTGTGTCCCCTGGGCTGTTGTCCGTTCCTGATGTGACCCCCCTGGGCTGTTGTCTGTTCCTGGTGTGACCCCTGGGCTGTTGTCTGTTGCTGGTGTGTCCCCTGGGCTGTTGTCCATTCCTGATGTGACCCCTGGGCTGTTGTCTGTTCCTGGTGTTTCCCTGGGCTGTTGTCCATTCCTGGTGTGTCCCCTGGGCAGTTGTTTGTTCCTGATATGGCCCCTCGGCTGTTATCTGTTCCTGATGTGACCCCTTGACAGTTGTCTTTTCCCTGGTGTGTCCCCTGGGCTGTTGTCCGTTCCTGGTGTGTCCCCTGGGCAGTTGTGTTTCTGATGTGTCCCCTGGGCAGTCGTCTGTTCCTGATGTGGCCCCTGGGCTGTTGTCTGCTCCTGGTGTGTCCCCTGGGCAGTTTGTTCCTAGTGTGAGCCCTGGGCTGTGGTCTCGTTCGTGGTGTGTTCTCTGGGCTTCGGTCCATTCATTGTGTGTCTTCCGGGCTGTGGTTCGTTCCCGATGCGTCCCTCTTGATCGTAGTTTCTGAGGTCTCCTCCAGGTTGCCTGTTGAAACCAGTCCTAATTAGTCATTTGCAAGGTGTGTGTGTTATGTGTGTGTGTGTGTGTGTGTGTGTGTGTGTGTGTGTGTGTATGCGCGCGCGCGCGCGCGCACCTGTTATTTCTGATATATCCCCTGCCCTGTAGACCTGTTTTTGGTGTATCCTCTTGGCTTTCATCTCTCGTTCCCAGTGTGTCCCTTGGGCTGTCGTGTCGTCCCGGTTTGTCTTTTTGGGTTGTGGTCCGTTCCCGAAGAAGATGATGATGCATCCCCTGCCCTGTAGACCTGTTCTTGATGTCCCCTCTGGGCTGTGGTCCTGATCCTGGTGTGTCCCCTGGGCTGTCGTGACATTCCCGTTGACGCCTGGGCTATGGTCCCCGTTCCCAGTCTGTCTCCTGCACTGTGGTCCCGTTCCTGGTGCGTCCCTCGGGCTGTGGTCCATTCCCAATGTGTCCCTCTGGATGGTAGTTGCTGAGGTCTCCCCTTGGTTGCCCTATCAAACCAAGTCTTAATTAGTCATTTGCAAGTGTGTGTGTGTGTGTGTGTGTGTGTGTGTGTGTGTGTGTGTGTGTGTGTGTGCGTGTGCGCGTGTACGTGTGTGTGTGTGGGGGGGGGAGGGGTCTATGTGTGTGTGTGTGCGGGCGTACCTGTCATGTCGCATGTATTCCCTGCCCTGAAGACCTGTTCTTGGCGTGTCCTCTGGGCTTTCGTCTCGCTCCCGGCGCGTCTCCTGGGCCTTCGTGTCGTTCCGGTGTGTCCCCCGGGCTCTGGATCGTAGTTCCTGAGGTCTCCTCCAGGTTACCTGTTCAAACCAGGTCCTAATTAGCCATTTGTAAGTGTGTGTGTGTGTGTGTGTGTGGGGGGGGGGGGGGGGGGGGTACCTGTCATTTCTCATGTATCCCCTGCCCTGTAGACCTGTTCTTGGTGTCTCCTCTCGGCTATGGTCCCGTTCCCGGTGGGTCCCTCTGGATCGTAGTTCCTGAGGTCTCCTCCAGCCTGGCTGTTGAACCAGGTCCTAATTAGTCATTTGCAAGTTGTGTGTGTGTGTGTGTGTGTGTGTGTGTGTGTGTGTGTGTGTGTGTGTGTGTGTGTGTGTGTGTGTGTGTGTGTGTGTGTGCGCGCGCGAGCGCTGACATATATAAGTATGTGAATGTGTGTTGACTTTGTGAGTGAGTGAGTGTGTGTGTGTGTGTGTGTGTGTGTGTGTGTGTGTGTGTGTGTGTGTGTGTGTGTGTGTGTGTGTGAGAGAGACAAACAGAGAGATTGTGTGTGTGTGTGTGTGTGTGTGTGTGTGTGTGTGAGTGTGTGTGTGAGTGAGTGAGTGAGTGAGTGAGTGAGTGAGTGTGTGTGTGTGTGTGTGTGTGTGTGTGTGTGTGTGTGTGTGTGAGAGAGAGAGAGAGAGAGAGAGAGAGAGTGAGAGAGAGAGAGAGAGAGAGAGAGAGAGACTGTGTGTGCGTGTGTATGTGTGTGTGTGTGTGCGCGCGCGCGCGCTGCGCGTATTCGTGTGTGTGTGCGCGCGCGGGTGCGTATGTTTGGGATGCGGGTGTGTGCCCGCTAGCGTGCGTCCCAGTGTGCGCACAATTGAAAAGGTTTTGTTATAAGTATGACCACAAACATAAAAAAGTCATTACTGTTTTACATTATATTTTACTTCTCTGTGCATGCTAATGTTATGCTGTGTACGAGCGCTCTGTGCTCTTTCTTAGGAAGGGCTCGACAAATTAACATATTGCTTTTGTCATAAGAGACATTTGAGAATGATGGGCTCAGATTTTCTGAGCAAGTCTCCATGTGTGTGCCTTTCAGATTTTTATTAAAACTGGGATGAATTACGAGAAGAGCGTAGAAAGTAGCTTTTCCATGTCTTTCTTTGTTAGAGATTGTGATTATTTAAGTTTATGCTCGTGAATGGTCTTTTGTAAAATTACAATTCTTTTTGCAAACTTTTCTTCTCTTTTCTTCTGTCGCACTCATAAAAAAAAAACACGAAATAAATATCCCAGTCACTTCCATGAGGTGTATAAAAAGGCTGGTCTCTGATGAGCTGTAATACTGTAAAAAGACGGTGCACATTGTATGATTTGTTTCCACAGTCAATATTATCTACATAAGTTGAGTTTTTTTTTTTTTTTTCCAGAATTAGTTGTTCAAATTTCCAGAAGGGCTTGTCGCTCATACTGAAGTAACCAAACAGTAATCAGAGGTGAGTGCGGTATAGGTTGACATATGAAGACTGGGACCACAAATTCGAATTTCTTCCACATGATGGATCTTTGTGAGAGTTGGTGTGCTGACCGATACTGCAGGAATCTCTCTTGGGTACGGTCTAGGCCCGATGTATTGTGTAAGGAGAAATAGAATATAGCACTGCCACAGTCTTAGACCGTTATTGGACTCCATAGCATCATCTTGGTCGTTCTCATCCTCACTAAAGACAT
>JADBJO010015979.1:35000-40000 GCA_016801955.1 Conus betulinus | reverse complement strand
CTGTTAAAATGCACTCCAATAGGGTTCTTGTACTGAGAGAAGTTGAAAAAAAGAAAAAAACAAAGAAAAAACGAGGGAATGGAAGGGAAAAGAAAATCAACTTGAGATATAATACTAATTCAGAAAACCCGCCAGGTGTGCCTGTCTATATACAGATGTAAAAAAATTCTGATTCAGATTCCAGGGTATTATGAATTTTTCGTGTGCGGGACTGCAACCCCGTTTTAAAGGGAAAACAATTAAACTTGAAGCGCTTGCTTACTGAAAAGCCCATCGTCGCTTACCTCCCTTTTCTATAGCTGTATGCCATTCACGAACCCCTTGCTCACAGATGGTCTTTCGTTGCTTTGTTTGATGATTGAGATCGGCACCTTTGAGTTTTGTTCTAAATCATTCAAAGAATTGTTCCACGTGACGTTAGCATGCAAGATGACGTATGCACAAGCGACGCAATAATTCCGGAACTAGTTTGACTACTGTGTATGTATACATGTGTGTGTCGCTCTATGGCTGTACAATCTGTTCATCTTTCTTTCTGTTTAGTTCCATGTTTTTGTGTTATTGATTTCTAGCCCTTCGGTTTGCGTACTTGTTTTTTTTTTTTTTTTTTTATCTGGTTCGTTTGCATGTTACCTTTTTTTTTTAAAACTTTAAAACTGTATATGTGTCTTTTGCTTGGCTGCTCTATTTAAGTGCAACTTATTTCTGTTTTTTTTTCCCTGCTTCTGCATACGTCTACATGCTCTCTCTCTCTCACCCTCCCTCCCTCCTTCTCTCTTTCTCTGTCTCTCTGTCTGTCTGTCTCTGTCTCTCTCTCTCTCTCTCTCTCTCTCTCTCTCTCTCTCTTACCGAGTCTTTTACTTGCCTGCTGCTTCCCCTCAAACCCCTCCACACACACACACACACACACACACACACACAACCCCCTTGATATACACACTTGCACAAACACATTCACAGACACACACACACACACACACACACACACACACACACACACACACTCACATACACACACACACGCGCGCGCGCGCGCGCGCGCGCGCGCGCGCGCGCGCACGCACACACACGCACACACACACACACCTCTCTTCTTCATCATTCTTCATCTCACTGACCTTTCTCATTTCCATATATGACGACGTGTTGGCAGGTCACTCACGTGACGTGGTGGACGGGCATGCGCAGTTCATGGAGGGCGTGAAGCCCGTGGTCGGTTACAATGGCCGGTACGGCTTCCGGCGGAACACGCCCTGGTTGAGGAAGAACCCGTCGCCATTTTTCCCCAACAGCATCACACCCATCAGTCCAGACTTTCTGATTCCATCACTTCCCCCGTCAACACGACCCCCACTCTCCAGTAGCTTCGCACACGTTCCACGCAAAGAAGTAACCCACTGCACGAAGTTTCCGTGCCGTTCATAAAAGTAACCCACTTCAGCTTTATTGGAAAAACACCGAACAAATCAACCCATACTGCAACAGCTTTATTGGAAACAGGCCGAAACACTTCAACACAAAAACAGTACAAAGTAGCACCTACTTCATAAACATTGCAAAACACACAACTGAATTTTCGACAGACGTTGCTTCTTCAGACCTCACAGGTAATAAGCATTCAAAATGCACAAAATATTGCTTCTTGGATGGCACAGCGCGAGAATATGCACTTTGTTTGTTTATGTTGTTTGTTTACGTTTATTCTTGTTTACATTGCCATTCTCCAACCATTTTCCCCCAGATTGCTGTTTTACGGTTGACTGTCAGTTACGTATTATTGTGTTTCTGCATTTTTTTATGTCTGTTATTTGTGACGTGTAGAGGAGATTAATTTGACGAAAATTTATTTGTTTTTGTACAACCTGTTAAATAAGCTGTCACTTTGTACTCTCTTTCGTGTAGATATTTGTTATCCAGCATTTAACGTAGCAGATTTAGTAAACTCCTCACCCCCAAAGCATTACGATTGCCTCTTTGTTGAATTAACAAGTCCCTTTTACTTTAGTAGTACACCTGTCTTTTTCATGCTCAGGCGCAGGAAACCCAGACCCGGATAGCATCACGCTTCCTTTTTTGTTTCTTAACTCCCTTTCCCTCGTCTATGCCCGTAACGCTGCCCCTGATATTACCTCCCCTCTGCATTTCCGGTATCCCTCATCCCTTAACATTTGGGTCCAATCTGTACTTCCGGGATTGATCCCTTATCCTTTTACATCTCTAATGACGTGTTCTTATTCCCCTCTGATTCGCACCTCTCAGATCCCCTTTATACCTGATTCCGTATTATCTGTTTGATTCTCTTTTCCTTGCTGAGCTCCGTTCTGTTGAGCTGTGTCTATTTGAACCATGTTCACCTCTTAATCGTGTCTTCAAATCTGCTCTACTACTTGATCCCACTCGTCTCTTTGCCCTGTCTACTTTCTGATCTCTATTTTTTTTTTATTATTATTATCATGCATGCGTCTTGTCCTAAACTAATATTCCGATGCCTTCTTCGTGTATTGATCGTATGAATCATTCGACTCTTTGACAGTTTTTCAGTGTGTCTACTGTATGCGTTTTTTTTTTTTTCTTCTTCTTCTCCATTTGTAAATGTTTTGGCTGCATGGTGTTGTCATTGTTTTCATTGTACGGCACCCACTGCACTGCTACATCTCCTTTCTGTCCGTCGGTTTTTTTTTTTTTTTCGTCACAATGTTACGGACAGAGACCAGCGGATGTATTGATTGCAGGTTTGTGTCGTCTGTGTGTAAGTGGTTGTGTGTGTGTTTATAAAAATGACGATGGATTTGACAACCAATGGTCTGGTGTTGGCTGAATGAGCGACTGAATGATTAATCAATCGATCAGTTGGTGGTTTGACTGGTTGATGAGTCAAAACAAAAGATCAATCGATTGTTAGAAAGCTGATTGTCTAGATGCTAGCGCATAATGCACACATAGAAATGCACATTCAATCACTCAAACACCCCCACACCCACACCCACACACACACAAACACACACACACACACACACACACACACACACACACACACACACACACACACACATACACACCACCACAGAGTATATTTTTACGCAAATTTTTTTCAGAAACAACTGTCTAGAACCAAGCAGAAGCACATGTAGAACTTTGAACAAAGATGTGAACTCGACAGATTTCGAGCCTACGGCGTACAAAGAAGAAAGGAGTATGTATGTCATGACCTCCAAAAAGAAAAGAGTACGTAGGTCATGACCTACAAATAGAAAGGGGTACATGGGTCATGACCTACAAATTGAAAGGAGTATGATCTACAAATAGTAAGGGGAATGCAAGACATGATCTACAAATAGAAAGGAGTATGCGAGACATGATCTACAGATAACGAGTATGCAGATCATGACCTACAAATAGAAAGGAGTATGTAGGTCATGACATGCAAAGAGAGAGGAGTATGCAGTACATGACCTACAAATGAAAAGGAGTATGCAAATCATGACGGATCGAGAGAAAGAGCATGTAGGTCATGACCTACAAACTGAAAGGAGTATGCAAGACTGAACTTCAAAATGGAAAGGACATATAGGTCATGACTTACAAGTAGAAAGGGGTATACAAGACATGAGCTACAAATAGAAAGAAATATGCAGTCGTGATTTCAAAATAGAGAAGAACGTAGGTCCTCACCAACAAGTAGAAAGGAGTTTACCTACACTGTGCAGTCATGACCTCAAAATGGAAAGGAGCATGCGTAGAGTCATGATCTACCAGTGGAAAGAAGTGTGCAATTCATGGCCTACAAAGAAAAAAGGAATATGCATTTCATGACCTACAAAGAGAAAGGAGTGTGCAAGACATGATATACAGATAAAGAGTACGCAGGTCATGATCTACAAATAGAAAGGACACTGCGAGACATGACCTACAAATGGAAAGGAGAATGCAAGACATGATCTACAAATAGTAAGGGGAATGCAAAACATGATCTACAAATAGAAAGGAGTATGCAATACATGATCTATAGATAAAGAGTATGTAGATCATGACCTACAAATAGAAAGTAGTGTGCACAACAAGACTTCCGAATACAAAGGAGTGTGCACAACATGACCTACAAATAGAAAGGAGTATGCAAGACATGATCTACAGATAAAAGAGTATGTAGGTCATGACCTACAAATAGAAACGAAAATGCGAGACATGACCTACAAATAGAAAGGAGACTGCAAGACATGATCTATAAATAGAAAGGAGTATGCAAGATATCTACAGATAAAGAGTAAGCAGGTCATGATCTACACATCGAAAGCAGAATGCGAGAGATTTATCTGCAAATAGAAAGGAAAATGCGAGACATGACCTACAAATAGAAAGGAAAATGCGAGACATGACCTACAAATAGAAAGGAAAAAAAATGCAAGACATGATCAACAAGTAGAAAGGAAAATGCGAGACATGACCTACAAATAGAAAGGAAAATGCGAGACATGACCTACAAATAGAAAGGAAAAGGCGAGACATGACCTACAAATAGGAAGGAAAAGGCGAGACATGACCTACAAATAGAAAGGAAAAGGCAAGACATGACCTACAAATAGAAAGGAAAAGGTGAGACATGATCAACAAATAGAAGGAAAAGGTGAGACATGATCAACAAATAGAAAGGAAAAGGCGAGACATGACCTACAAATAGAAAGGAAAATGCGAGACATGACCTACAAATAGAAAGGAAAAGGCGAGACATGACCTACAAATAGAAAGGAAAATGCGAGACATGATCAACAAATAGAAAGGAAAAGGCAAGACATGACCTACAAATAGAAAGGAAAGGTGAGACATGATCAACAAATAGAAAGGAAAAGGTGAGACATGATCAACAAATAGAAAGGAAAAGGCGAGACATGACCTACAAATAGAAAGGAAAAGGTGAGACATGATCAACAAATAGAAAGGAAAAGGCGAGACATGACCTACAAATAGAAAGGAAAAGGTGAGACATGATCAACAAATAGAAA
>JADBJO010015979.1:0-30000 GCA_016801955.1 Conus betulinus | reverse complement strand
ACTCCAGGGATTTATGAGCGACCTTGTGTTGTCATAGTCAACACTGGGGATTTGTGGGCGAACTCAGATTACCATAGTCAACACGGGGGATTTGTGAGCGAGCTTGTGCTTTCATAGTCAACACAGGGGATTTGTGAGTGAAGTCAGGTTATCATAGTCAACATGAGGGATTTGTGAGCGAGCGCGTGCCAAAAAAGTCAACACTGGGAAACTGTGAGCAAACTCAGTTTGTCACAGTCATCACGAGGGATTTGTGAGCAAGCTTTTGCTGTCATAGTCAACACTGGGGATTTGTAAGCGAACTCAGGTTGCCATTGTCATTATTGAGGATTTGTGAGCGAACTCAGGTTATCATGGTCAATGCGAGGGATTTGTGAGAGAGCTCTGACTCTGTCATTGTCAACATTGAGGATTTATGAGCGAGCTCAGGTTGTCACAGTCATCACGAGGGACTTGTGAGCCAGTCCCCGACGTCGTAATCAACTCTGAGGATTTGTGAGCGAGTTCGGATGTTTTACAGTCAACGTCAGGAAAATGTGGAGAGCTCAGACTGTCACAATCAACTCTGGGGATACGTGAGCGAGCTCACGCAGTCAATATCAACTCTAGGGATATGTGAGCGAGCTTAGAAGGTTAAACATCAACTCTGGGGATACGTGAGCGAGCTCAGACAGTCAACATCAACTCTGGGGATATGTGAGCGAGCTCAGAAGGTTAAACATCATTTCCGGGGATATGTGAGCGAGCTCAGACAGTCAACATCAACTCTGGGGATATGTGAGCGAGCTCAGAAGGTTAAACATCATTTCCGGGGATATGTGAGCGAGCTCAGACAGTCAACATCAACTCTGGGGATATATGAGCGAGCTCAGAAGGTTAAACATCATTTCCGGGGATATGTGAGCGAGCTCAGACAGTCAACATCAACTCTGGGGATACGTGAGCGAGCTGAGACAGTCAATATCAACTCTGGGGATACGTGAGCGAGCTGAGACAGTCAATATCAACCCTGGGGATACGTGAGCGAGCTCAGACAGTCAATATCAACTCTGGGGATACGTGAGCGAGCTCAGACAGTCAATATCAACTCTGGGGATACGTGAGCGAGCTGAGACAGTCAATATCAACTCTGGGGGATACGTGAGTGAGTTCAGACAATCAACATCAACTCTGGGGATATGTGAACGAGCTCAGACTGTCACAATCAACTCTGGGGATATGTGAGCGAGCTCAGACTGTCACAATCAACTCTGGGGATATGTGGGCGAGCTGAGGTGTTATAGCTGGGATACGTGAACGAGCTCAGGCTGTGACAGTCAACTCTGGGAACATGTGAGCGAGCTCAGGTGTTACTGATAACTCTCAGGACATGTGGGCGAGCTCATCTGTGACAATGAACTCTGGGCAAATGTCAACGCAAGAGATTTGCGAAGGAACAGTGCACGTGGCGATTGCAAAGAGCGGAAGATGAGCGTGAGTCGGTGGTAGCAATCTGTCGCCATCCTGTCCGTATGTCAGTAACTGTTGCCTTGGTGTCAGCGTATCCGTGTGTCTGTCTGTGTCTGTGCTCTTGCATCACTGTCTGTTATCAGAGCCCTGTGTCTCTGTATTATCACGTCAGTGTTGTCTGTCTGTGTGTCTGTCAGTCGTTTTGGGTGTGTCGGTGTGTCAGTATCTGTTTCTGTGTCAGTGTCTGGTGTGTGAGTGAGTGAGTGAGTGAGTGAGTGTGTGTGTGTGTGTGTGTGTGTGTGTGTGTGTGTGTGTGTGTGTGTGTTAATGTGCGTGCGTGCATGTGTGTGTGTGTGTGTGTGTGTGTGTGTGTGTGTGTGTGTGTGTGTGTGCGCGCACGCACATGCGTGTGTGTGTGTGTGTGTGTGTGTGTGTGTGTGTGTGTTTTCTGGCTCTGTGTTAGTGTTACAAAGTCTATTGTCTTTGTACTGGTGGGCTAGTGTATATTATTCATGTGTCAGTTGTTCAATGTCTCTGTTCCTGTGTCTGTATATTTTCCTAGTGTCGGCGTGTTTGTATTTGTTGTCTCCATGCAAAGCTGTTTTCTTTGTATCACTTTAACATTTATCAATGGTTCAGTATGTCTGTGTCTTTGTTTTGTCTGTATCAGTGTGTCAGTGTTTACTGTGTGCTTGTGTCATTGTATTGGTGCTTATTACCTTTGTACTAATGTATCCTTTTAAAATTTCTTTCGTGTGTCAGTGTTAATTATCCTTGTGTCAGTGTGTTAGTGTCTGTTATTATCATCATTTGAACTTCATAAGCGTCTGCTATCCTTGTGTTAATGTGTAAGCTTAACTGTCTGTTATCATTGGGTTAATGTATTGGTGTCTGTGTGTTTTATCCATTGTGAATGTGTCAGTCTGGTATTCTTGTGTAAAGGGCGCCAGTGTTTATTGACCTTGTGTCAATGTCAGTGTTTTGGTCCTTGATGCCAATGTATTAATGACTGTTATCATTATGACAACATGTCAGCATCGTCTGTCATTGTGTCAGTGTCTGCTGTTTTGTGTTAATATGTCGGCATTATTCTGGTGTCAATGTGCCAGTGTGTATTATAACTTTGTCACGATGTCAGTGTCTGCCATAATTGTGTCAGTGTATCAGTGCCTGCTATTCTAGTGTCAGTGTATCAGTGTCTCCCTTCCTTGCGTCACTGTGTCATTGTATGTTGATCTTGCGTCATTGTGTCACTGTAGTCATCTGTTATTCTAGTGTCAGTGTGTCAGTGTCTGTTACCGGTGCGTTAGTGTGTCTGTGTATGTTATTCTAGTGTCAGTGTGTCGGTGTATGTTATTCAAGTGTCAGTGTGTCGGTGTATGCTATTCTGATGCCAGTGTGTCTGTGTATGTTATTCTAGTGTCAGTGTGTCGGTGTATGTTATTCTAGTGTCAGTGTGTCGGTCGGTGTTTGCTATTCTTGCTCCAGTATGTCAGTGTCTCTTATTCTAGTGTCAGTGTGTCAGTGTCTGTTATTATGGCGTCAGTGTGTCACTGTTATTATTGCGTCAATGTGTCAGTGTCTGTTATTCTAGTGTCAGTGTCTGTTAGCATTGTGTCAGTGCCTGTTATTCTCGCGTCCATGTAACAGTGTCTGTTTATTCTAGTGTCAGTGTGTCCGTGTCTGTTATTTTTGCAGGAATGTGTCAGCGTCTGTTATTCATGCATGAATGTGTCAGTGCCTGTTACTCTCGCGTCAGTGTAACAGTGTTTGTTATTCTAGTGTCAGTGTGTCAGTGTCTGTTATTTTTGCAGGAGTTTGTCAGTGTCTGTTATTGTTGCATGAGTGTATCACTGTCTGTTATTTTTGCATGAGTGTGTCAGTGTCTGCTATTCTTGTGTGAGTGTCAGTGCCTGTTATTCTTGCGTCAGTGTATCAGTGGCTGTTATTCTAGTGTCAGTGAATGTAACAGTGTCTGTTCTTCTTGCATCAGTGAGTCAGCGTCTGTTATTCTAGTGTCAGTGTGTCAGTGCTTCTTATTCTTGTGTCAATGAGTCAGCGTCTGTTATTCTTGCGTCAATGAGTCAGCGTCTCGCGTCTGTTATTCTTGCGTCAATGAGTCAGCGTCTGTTATTCTTGCGTGAGTGTGTCAGTGAATGCTATTCTTGCACCAGTGTGTCAGTCTCTGTTGTTCTTGCGTCAGTGTGTCAGTGTCTGTTATTCTCGTGTTAATCTGTCGGTGTCTGGTGGTATTCTTGCGTCAATGTGTCAGTGTCTGTTATTCTTGCGTCAATTTGTCAGTGTCTGGTATTCTTGCGTCAATCTGCCAGTGTCTGTTATTCTTGCGTCTGTCTGTCAGTGTCTGTTATTCTAATGTCGATGTGTCAGTGTCTGTTATTATAATGTCAGTGTGTCAGTGTGTGTTTCTTCTGTCAATGTTTTTTCTCCTCGTATAATTGTGTCAGTATGAATTATTCCAGTGTGAATGTGTCAACGGTTGTAGCCTTCTGTGTCCGTGTCAGGGCCTGTAATCATTACGTCAGCGTTCGGCAGGTGAGGATGAGGGATAGAAGGGGAGGGGAATGGGGTGGACTGGGACATTTTGAGAAGGGGTAGGTGGGGGAGGGGAGGTATAGGTATTCCGAACTATAATCAACAGTCATGACAAATAGTCCGCGGTAAATCGTACTGGCGACCAAACGGCCGCCCTATCTGATCGACCGGAATGGTGGGAAATTCGATATCATCTGGCAGGCATTTATCATTGTTTTTTGTTGTTGTTTTTTTGTGTGTGTGTGTGTGTGTGTGTTTTTTTAAACGGCCGACACGTGTTATCAACCGGATCTCTTTGTGGGACACGCACACTTCTTCGCGAACCGACAGACAGAAGAGCAGGCGACAGACAGATGTGTGTGTGTGTGTGTGTGTGTGTGTGTGTGTGTGTGTAGGAGGAGGAGGAAGGGAGGTGGTGGGGTGGGGAGGGATGGGCTGAGAGTGGGGGTGAGGGGGGGGGGTGGGGGGGAAGATTAACGACGCACAGTCCAAGTTCCCTGCCATTGTAGGCTGACCTTGTGCAGCGAGGCGTGGCTGCCCGCCGCTTGTTACAGGTTGTTGGCGAGCTTAGCACGGCATCGCCAAGTCGGGTCGATGATTCGGTTTCGTCCCCAGTTCTGTCCCTTAGTCAGACAGGTCAACAGATGGTGTCTCTCAGGTCTGTCTTCCAGTCTCTTAGTTCTGTCTTCCAGTTCTGTCTTCCGCTCTCTCTCAGTTGTCTTCAGTCTCTCAGTTCTGTCTTCCAGTCTCTTAGGTCTGTCTTCCAGTCTCTTAGGTCTGTCTTCCAGTCTCTCAGGCCTGTCTTCCAGTCTCTCAGTTCTGTCTTCCAGTCTCTTAGGTCTGTCTTCCAGTCTCTCAGGTCTGCCTTTCAGTTTCTCAGATCCGTCTTCCAGTCTCTCAGTTCTGTCTTCCAGTCTCGGGTCTGTGTCTTCCAGTCTCTGTCAGGTCTGCCTTCCAGTCTCTGTCAGGTCTGTCTTCCAGTCTTTGTCAGGTCTGTCTTCCAGTCTCTCTCAGTTCTGTCTTCCAGTCTCTGTCAGGTCTGTCTTCCAGTCTCTCTCAGTTCGTCTTCCAGTCTCTGTCAGGTCTGTCTTCCAGTCTCTGTCAGGTCTGTCTTCCAGTCTCTCAGGTCTGTCTTCCAGTTTCTGTCAGGTCTGTCTTCCAGTCTCTGTCAGGTCTGTCTTCCAGTCTCTCAGGTCTGTATTCCAGTCTCTCTCAGTTCTGTCTTCCAGACACTGTCAGGTCTGTCTTCCAGTCTCTGTCAGGTCTGTCTTCCAGTCTCTCAGATCTGTCTTCCAGTCTCTGTCAGGTCTGTCTTCCAGTCTCTGTCAGGTCTGTCTTCCAGTTTTTCAGGTCTGTCGTCCAGACTGTCTTATACATACAGGTGATAAGTGTTGCTGAAACATTTCAGGTCTGTGGGTCAGAAAGAAAGATCGACAATTGTTTTCCTCCAGTCCGGTCGATCAATTAGACGAATCGTTGGTGTTTTCCAGCTCTCATCGATTATTTTTGTGAGATCAATAATTGGCGTCTGACAGTTCCATCGATCAGACTGACCTAGGTACAGCAAGCTAGCAAGATCAATGACTGGTGTTTTGTAGGTCTACCCATAAGGTAGTAAGGCAATGATTCAAGTCTCGTAGCTGCATAATAGTTCAGTTGATGAAGCGCAGTTGGTGGAGCAACAGCGGCCTCGTGATTCTTGTGATCCTGAGATGACTGGTTCGAATCTCCTCAAGACTGTTCCGCCACAGGGGGGATATTCCTCCTCGGAGTTACGTTGGCTCTGACTCTACCTCCCGAAAAGTCCTTCCAGTGAGGCTGCAAACCGAAGTTCTGTGTGTGAATGCATACATCTCATGTTGCGCGCGCGCACAATCCCATCACCAGCTTTCGGAAGGGAAAGCCAGTTCGGCCGTTGGTTCGGATGACACGGATACACGAAACTTGCACCCCCTGTGAAAAATGGGAGGAATGGGTCAAAACTGAGTCAGTGGTATCCGACTGAACGATGCGGGAGAGGACTCTGCGCTGGTAGGCAGCCCGTTGAGTAAACAAGGTCTCTAACCGAGAGCATCAGAGCTATATAAGTAGTCTCTATAATAGTAATAATAATGATAGTAATAGTAACACATAATAGTAATAGTAGTAGTAGTAATGATGATGATGATGATGATAATAATGATAATGATGATAATTATTATAATGATGATGATAAAAAAAAATTATTATAACAACAACAACAATAATGATGATGATGAAGATGATAATAATAAAAATAATGACAATGATGATGATGATAATTATAATTACATTAATAACGATGAAGATGATGATGATGATGATAAAAAACGACGATGAAGATAATGACGCCGACCACGACGATGACGACGACGTCGATACTGATATCATAGAAAAGTTAAAGTAAATCAGAACAACAATCAATAAGACACCTTTTGACGTCTTCCATTGCTGTCCATCTGTTAGATCACTGATTGATATCCTCTGGTTCTTCCGGCAGTTGTCTCAAGTACAGCAAACCAGTAAAAATGAAAAATGAAAAAAAAAAAAACCTGGTATCATCCAGTTCTATCTATCAGTTTGTTAGATCAAGAATTGATAAATTCTAGTTCTTTCCGACAGCTATCTGATTAAGCACCGGCAATTTTGTCAGATCAGTGATTGGTGTCTTCCAGCTCTTTCCTGCATTAAAGTTAAAAATGCTCTGTCTAATAACTGGAAGGGATCAATGAATGATATATAATCCATAATTTCCACCGATCAGTTAGTGGAATCCACGACTTGGATCTCCAGTTCAATCCCAAGTGTCTGTTGTATATACAGCAAGTTACTAACATCGATGACTGTCGTCTTGTATTAGTTAAAATCACCAGAGAGATCAATGATGGGTGTCTTGCCGTTCCATCCATCAGTTCGGAAGATCAGTTTATTGATACCTACCAGACTTTTTTTCTGTCACCACTCAGTAAGATAAGTAACTGCTGTCTCTCATGTCTGCTTGTCAGTTTGGTGTCTTTCACTGTCATCGACCAAACTGTCTTATTCCATGTGCAGCAAGTCAGTAAGTCAAAGGACAGGCGTCTTCTTGTCCTCGATCCATGTACAGCAAGCTGGCTAGCTGACCAAACCTTGTAGTGCCCGTTCAATGTTCACACCAACACTCTGAGTACAGCAGTGCCCGTCTGGTTACAGTTGCAAATACGAACTTTCTGATAAAGCAGCGCCCTTCAGTTGTCACACGATTTGTCTGAAAACAGCAGTACCCTTCAGAAGTTAAGGCATACAGTAGTGCCCTTGAGTTGTTAAGGCATATAACAGTGCCCTTCAGTTGTCACACGATTTCTCTGAAAACAGCGGTACCCTTCAGAAGTTAAGGCATATAACAGCGCCCTTCAGTTGTTCGCACGAGTTATCCGAACATAGTAGTGTCCTTCAGTTATTTACATGAGCAGTTTGACTACAGCGGTGCTCTTCAGTTGGCAGCATGAGCTCTCAGATCTTCAATTTTCAGCATGAACTGTTCGAACAAAGCGGTGCTCTTTCAGTTGCCAACGTGAACTCTCTAGCCTTTAGTTGTGAACACGAGCTCTCTGACTTTCAGTTGGTGATACGAACTGTCTGCACAGAGCTGTGCCCTTTAGTTTAACACAAACTCCCTGACTTTCAGCTGCCAACGTGAACTCTCTTTGCGTTTAGTTGCTAACACGAACTGTCTGGATAAAGCAGTGCCCTTAACTTGTCAGCATGAACTCCCTGACTTTCAGTTGTCAACACGAACGGTATGGATAAAGCAGTGCAACTTTAGTTGTCAACATGAACCCCCTGACTTTCAGCTGTCAACACGAGCTGTCTGAAAACAGCAGTGCCCTTTAGTTAGCCTGAACTCCCTGACTTTCAGTTGTCAACACGAGTTCTCTGACTTTTCAGTTGTCAACACGAACTGTCTGAATACGGCAGTGGCCTATAGCTGCCAATATGCAATCGCTAAACCTGGAAGCGTATAATCCTAATGTGTGTGCGTTTGTGTGTGTGTGTGTGTGTGTGTGTGTGTGTGTGTGTGTGTGTGTGTGTGTGTGTGCGTGTGTGCGTGTGTGTGTGCGCGCGTGCGTGTGTGTGTGCGTGTGTGTGTGCGTGTGTGCGCGTTTGTGTGTGTGTGTGTGTGTGTGTGTGTGTGTGTGTGTGTGTGTGTGTGTGTGTGAGACGGCAGTTTCTGGAGCGATGCCTGTGGGAGCTGCACAAATCGCCACGTGACCACATCGACTATCTGATGGGTAAGACCACGTGACACGTTGATCACGTACAATCACGTGTGCTTTTAGCGTACAATGAGATTTGAGATAATAGCGCCAGTCAATCACATGAAGTTACCGTTAATGCTGAAAATGGAAAACAGTGCTGGCACATGATTAGAAAAGGTTTTTTTTTATCTTTGATACTTATCTCACTTTGTCAGCCAACATTAACAGTGTTTGTATTGAAGATGAGTTGGATTTAAAACAGGAAAAAGCTTAAGTCTAGGCTGTTTCAACTTTTTTTTGTTGTTGTTAGTTTTTGTTGATCTCTGTCTTCTTTCTGTATATTCATTAATGTGTGTGTTAGTCTACACCATCCGCGGTATTCCTCACTCCTTCCTTACAGTCGTTAGGCTTAAAGATCCAAGTGCACTTGTCGGTCGCCATATTTGACCTGTAGCTGCTTTGTGGCAAATTCTGGCGTTTTTCGCCATCCATGTGTGTGTGTATGTGTGTGTGTGTGTGTGTGTGTGTGTGTGTGTGTGTGTGTGTGTGTGTGTGTGTGTGTGTGCCTTAACCCTTTTTAGCACGAAGGTGGCAACGGCGCTATACAGCGAGGATTGGCGTTAATCTTGCATCTGTGCCTCAGCTCTGGTGAAGGTACTGTAGGACTTAAAACTCTTGATTGTGAAAAGAGGTGGAGGAAGGGACAGACTTTAAACTATCATCCGTTTGCTTTGCTTTTGAACCAAAGAGCGAGAGAATGGTTTCAGCCATGATGAGATGCTCAGCACTGAAAGAGTGACTGTAAGCTGGAGCGGGTAGTGGCTGGAATTTTGGGACGGCTGGTTGCGAAAGGGTTAAATTCATGCACTGATTTTGTGTGCGCGTGCGTGTATCGGCGTTTATTCTTTCTGCTGTTGAAATCCATCTAAGGGATATTGCTTTGTAAATTTTGTTTTGTCTGTTATTTGTGACGACTTAAATGTATGTGGAAAATTCACTTCAGTGTTTGATATTGTGTATTCAAAAGCATTTGCTTGCACATTGTGTATCTGTTTATATTTGGGCTGATTGATTCAATGAGTGATTTTTTTCCTGTGATTTTTCTTTTTAAGCCACCAACCGAAGGAGTGAGGAAATTACTAAGTGGCTTAATGGCAGTCTCTCTCTCTCTCTCTCTCTCTCTCTCTCTCTCTCTCTCTGTCTCTCTCCCCCCCCTCTCTCTCTTCTCTCTCTCTGTCTCTCTTTCACTCCCTCTCACTCCATCTCTCTCTCTCTCTCTCTCCCTCTCTTTCCCCCCTCCCTTCCTTCCACCTTCCTCCTCTCTCCGTCTTTCTCCGTCTTCTCTCCCCTTTCTCTCCCTCCCTCCCCCACTCTCACCCCCCTCTCTCTCTGTGAGCAAAGTGGCAGCGGAACTAATGACAATGATCGCTGGGTAGGGGATTGCTCTGTCTTGAAGTGCATGGGTGGTTTGAATATAAGTGTGCGTGCGTGCGTGCGTGCGTGCGTGCGTGCGTGTGTGTGTGTGTGTGTGTGTGTGTGTGTGTGTGTGTGTGTGTGTGTGTGTGTGTGTGTGTGTGTAAGTGTACGTATGTGCATATTATGCTCGCGTGCGTGCGCACTCGTGCGGGACTCTGTGTGTGTGTGTGTGTGTGTGTGTGTGTGTGTGTGTGTGTGTGTGTGTGTGTGTGTGCGTGCGTTCACAAGCATGCGTGCTTCAATCTCTCTCTCTCTCTCTCTCTCTCTCTCTCTCTCTCTCTCTCTCTCTCTCTCTCTCTCTGTCTTTCTTCCCACCCTCCACCCCCCCCCCCCCCTACCTCCACCCCGTATGTCTTGCGCTTCCATGAACACACACACACACACACACACACACACACACACACACACACACACACACACACACGAGGGCGCACACGCACTGCGCGCACACACGTGCACACACACACACACACACACACACACACACACACACACACACACACACACACACACACACACACACACACACTCTCTCTCTCTCTCTCTCTCTCTCTCTCTCTCTCTCAGGGATATCTCTATTCTTCCTCCTGTCACCTCTTCAAAACCCACGTCTCAGTTTATTGGCTCCTGACTCATTTAGCTCAGGGAATGCACACTCAAGGCTATCAAAAGCTTATTAGAGCAGTTAATGGCCGCGATCCGGACTCAGGCCCAGGAGACCGGGCTAAATAGTGCGATCAGAATATGGCCAGGGAGCGGGGGAGAGGGAGAAAGAGTGTGCGTGTGTGTGTGTGTGAGGGGGGGGGGGGCATCGTAAAGGAGGAGTGGTGGCGGTTGCAGTGTGGCATGGTGGTGGTGGGGGGGGGGGGGGGGGTCTTATTGTCCTAAACTGTGTCGAAGCTCTCGCTGTTTCGGTAGGCCTGTAGACCGGGGCTATTAGTCAAGTGGGGGCTGTTTACCTTCGCTGGTTGTTTATTCCCGGGTGCAGGGATCGAATTTTCTCGTCGTGTTGGCTTTGTGCTTCACACGGCTGTAAGGTAAACGTTGGTGATCGTTGTGTTGGCTGTTGTTCCCCTCAACACTCCGTTTTCTGTCAATGTGCTGGCTGTTTTTTTTTTTTTTTTTTTTTTTTTTTAGCTTCAGATGCAGATGTCTCCCTCTGTCTGTTTGTTTATCGGCTCCGTTTCTACAGGGTTATGATGACTTTTTTCTTATCGAGTCTGGGTAAGAAATCTGTCTGTCTCTCTGTCTATCTGTCTCTCTCTGTCTCTGTCTCTCTCCGTCTCTGTCTCTCTTTCTCTGTCTCTCTCTGTCTCTCTTTCTCTGTCTCTCTCTGTCTCTCTCTCTCTCTCTCTCTCTCTCTCTCTCTGTAAGTGTAAGTGTGTTGTATATTCATTATCCTTTTGAATTGAAGATAGTTGTGTGTGTGTGTATACCATACAGACATATTGAGTTTGTATTCAAGTGTATCCTTGCTATATATATATATATATATTTTTTTTTTTTTTAGTTGCATAAATGGTGCAATCATCTTCAAAGTGGCCACAGGAAGACGGACTACGTATTGGACATCTTAATATAAACCACCATATACAAAACAAGTTACATGAGGTTCCTACTATACTGCACAATCAAGACAAACCCTTCCATATATTTGGCTTCACTGAATCAAGACTTTCAGATAATGTCCCTGATGCCGCTGTTTTTTAATCTCTGGCTACAATATTGTACGCAGAGATCCCACCGAATCAAAATCTACAGGCATATTACTTTACGTTCATGAAACATTAAATGCCCAACGTTTGTATGATCTTGAAAGTTTTGGAATTGAAGCAGTTTGGTTAGTAATCAAGTTAAAGAGAGAACAAAACCCATCAAAATAGGATTTGTGTATATCGAAACCCAGCCGAAAATGCTGGTTGGATGGACAAGTTTACAGCCATGATGGATGCAGCGTCGCTTGATGCCACAGAATAATACTTTTAGGTGATTTCAACATTGATCTATTGAAGGGCCAAACATCATGGTCAGATAGGACTACCTCATACAACTTATCTCAAATTATAGACATGCCAACCAGAGTAACACTCACTAGCACAACATTAATTGACCACATCTACCTTTCTGACCACAAAACGTCATAGAGAAATGTGTGCCTTTGAATGGATGCAGCGACCACTTTCCAGTATGCATTACGTGGAAAAAGAAGTGGAATCAAAATTCCTAAAACTGGCCACAAACACATCACTTACAGATCTTTTGGACACTTCCACGAAGATACCTTTCTTACTGACCTCACGAATTCCCCCTTTATTAATGTTTATAATTACACTGATCCAGAGAAAGCGCTAGAGAGTACTGGCTACACACGTTTAATTCTGTTTATGACAAGCATGCGCCATTCAAAACGCGTCGAGTTAAACATAGTGCACAACCAAAGTGGATGACTGATGAAATACAAGCTGCTGTGTTTCTTACGCGACGATCTCCTTGAAGCAGAAGGGAAGTCGGATGGATTCAAAAGGCAACGTAATAAAGTCAAACTCACTCAAAACGGACAGCAAAAAAAATGAATTTTTTTCGTGAACTTGTAGCCAACAACAAACAAAATTCGAAGTCCATATGGCAAGCAATAAATGAACTTACGAATAAAACTTCACAGTCAAAGACAAGTCCCATTACCAGCATAACACCAAATGAACTCAACCAACACTTTACAACAGTTGCAGAACACATTGTCAAAGAAAAGAATACTGACTCAAATGAATTACAACAATTAAAAAAATTTTGTAATGCTAAGAACATTCGTTCAGCAACACCTGTTCCGCCTATGACAGTTAGTGATGTGTTGTTTACAAGCTTTATGCCAATTAAAGCAGACAGGAAGCCGCGGACTGGACGGGATTGATGGAAAAAAAAAAACTGAAACTATCAGCACCTGTTATATGTGAAACTCTTACCTATATTTACAATTTATGCATTGATAAATGTCACTTTCCCGCTCAGTTCAAAGTTGCTAAAGTAATACCCATTTTCAAATCTGGAGACAAATCTGAGCCATCGAACTACAGACCAATATCCATTTTGCCAGTTCTGTCCAAGCCCTTGGAAAAACACATAAATAAACATCTTTGCCACCATTTTGATTCCTCCAACCTACTAAATAAAAAATCAATCAGGATTCAGAAAGGAAAAAATCATTCTGTCATACAGCGCTTACAAAAACCTAGTAGATCAATGGCTAGCCAGTGTTAATGAGAATAAATATTGTGGAGCACTGTTTGTTGATTTTGCAAAGGCTTTTGATGTAATTAACCACAAACTGTTATGCAGGAAGCTTTCATATGGTGTAACAGGAAATACCTTACAACTGATAACATCTTTCCTAGAAGACCGTCAACAAATCGTTTGTGTCAACAACAACTTATCAGAGAAGCTACCTATCCAACATGGCGTACCTCAGGGTTCTGTGTTGGGTCCGTTGCTGTTCTCAGTTTATATTAATGACCTCCCTCTCTTTATATTGAGGATTCATGTGAACTCTTTTGTGATGATACAACTGTCCATACAAGTAGCTCCAGCTTGGAAGCTGTTTTCACACTTCATTACAGAAGAATGCTAATATCTTAAGTAATTGGTGCAATGTAAATCACATGTCATTGAATCCTACAAAACAAAAATAATGCTGATAACAACAAGGCAGAGAAGACAAAACATAACCACACAGCCTCCATCTGTTTTATCAATAATCAGGAAATTGAAGTGGTGGATAGCCATCGAGTTCTAGGAGTATATGTTGATAATAATCTTTCTTGGTCTTATCACCTTCGCAGTTTATGTAAATCAATACTAGACAAACATATCAGCTGTGCAGGATTAAGCATTTCTTAAACCTTCATGCCAGGAAATTGTTCCTACACGCACATGTTCTCTCTTCAATCAATTACTGTTCAACACTATTTGATTCTGCTAGTGCTAATGCCATGAAAACCTCTTAAGAGTGTCTACAAAAAGAGCGCTTAAAGCAGTCCTATTAAAATCATCTAGTCTTAGTGAAGGGGATTATACTAAAGCGGGGGCTCTTCCATTAAAAGAAACGTTCGCTGTCAACAAATGTCTGCTAATGCAAAAAATTGCATCGGGTTTAGCACCTCAAACTCTTCAGTCTAAATTTAGCATAAACCCTAGGGATTCAACCAAATTCCAGGTTCCCACGCCGAGAATAGATCTATTTAAATCAGGCTTAACTTACTCAGGTAGCGTGGCTTGGAATTCACTTCCACTACATCTCCGATGTACTCAAATTGCAGAATCCTTCAGGGAAAAAAAACTAATTACACATTTCACAGCGACCATTGCTATTAGGGACAAAATACACATACCAGGGCAACCCTCTGTTTTGCTGCATATTATACTGATACGCTGTTTCCTTTCCACTGATGTTTTTTAAAACCAGATAATGATAAATGAGAGATATAGTTACTATCGGTTTTATTGATGATTGAAATTATATCATGATGAATGACTTGTGGTCGCTGGTTTTATTGGTACATTGTCACTAATTGATTGATGTCTTAATACCTTGATTTCTTCGAGCACTATAACTGCAAGGTGATAAATGTGTGTCCGGATTAATGTTGATCATATTGATGTATTGCTCTTTATTCAAATTTATAGTAATGTTTTAGCATGCGATATTTTGGATAGAAAAATGGAATTATCTCTCTCTCTCTCTCTCTCTGTCTCTGTCTGTCTGTCTGTCTGTCTGTCTGTCTGTCTGTCTCTCTCTCTCTCTCTCTCTCTCTCTCTCTCTCTCTCTCTCTCTCTCTCTCTCTCTCTCTCTCTTCGTTAATTACGGCTGCGTTTCGATGGATTGTCGCTTAGTTAATAATTATAGTCTTGGGTATAGTTTGAATAGTCAGGAAGAAACATAAAAAGATGGAAGAGGAAAGTAAATTATAATGGCATCTCTCTCTCTCTCTCTCTCTCTCTCTCTCTCTCTCTCTCTCTCTCTCTCACACACACACACCACACACACACACACAACACGCACACACACACACACACACACACACACACACACACACACACACACACACACACACACACACATACACACACACGCGCGCACGCTCGCGCGCGCACACACACACACACACACACACACACACACACACACACACACACACACACACACCATGAAAAATAAGTGTTATGATTATTGATGCTAGGCATTCATTGCTGCTTACTGATAACTGATTGTAGTACCGTTCGTTCTCGTTTTGCCTTATAACCACATAAAAAATGTTGATATTATTGATGCATAAGAGGATCACTTATTCCATATCTGTGTGTGTTGACTCCCTCTTCTTTGTAATCTTTACTCTTGTTTGTTGTTTCAATCGTTTCTCTCTCTCTCTCTCTCTCTCTCTCTCTCTCTCTCTCTCTCTCTCTCTCTCTCTCTTATAAAGTCATCAACGCCTTAACTATAATGGATGAACGTTTTAATGTTATGAAGATATGTGTGTTTGTTAAAAGTTTTGTAAGTCTTAGTCGCTAGTTTGTTAAAAGATTTGTAAGTCTTAGTCGCTAGCCATACTTAGTCCCTTAACGGGGCAAGGGCCGGATGAAAAAAAGCATGTGATTGCTTATCTGTTACCCTTGGAAATAAAGATTATCATCTCTCTCTGTCTGTTTGTTTATCAGCTCCATGCCATTGTGTTGGCTATTTGTTTTGGGGCTCCATGTAAGAATGACCCTGATTGTGTTTGCTGTTTGTTTTTTGGCTCCAAATAAGATTTTTTTTCTCTTCCTTTTCTTTGTATACCAGCTCCAGGTAAGTGTTTTTTCTCATAGCGTCGGTTATTTGCTCAATGCCTCCATGGAAGAATTTATCTTGTTGTGGTCTTCTTCTTCTTCTTCTTCTTCTTCTTCTTCTTGACACTGAAGTGGTAATCTATTCACGTTCAACCGGTGTACATGTGCAAAAACAACAACAATAATAATAACGACCACAACAGCAACAACAACAACTACAAAGGATAGCAACAACAACAACAGCTACAAGATAAACCCAACACCACCCACACCTACGGACTATTCCAACTATGCGTTATTGCTCATTACCAGGCCTCCAGGGAGACCACTCTGGCAACGATAGGTAACGGTTCCCGAGGATAAAAGAGCCTTCCGTTTGAAGAACTCTCCTGAACAAAAGTTCCTTCACAGAGTGAATACACAGGATATGGAAGGGGGCGGAGGGTGGGCAGTGGGCTTTCAGCCTGCTCGGAATACCTGACCCACAGGCCTTGGATGTGCTGACTCTGGTCCTCTCTGTTGGCAGTGATTGTTTCCAAAGACCGATCGCTCAAGGACAGGAGTTGTACATTTCTGTTCTCCAGAAGCGGACTTGCGTGGCCGCTATTTCACCGGTTCCAGGGAAGAATTTCTCGCGTGTAAAGCGCAGTCGTGGTGTCACAGGCTGCGAAGGGGATATCACGGGTGGGATTCCTGTGACAGGCATGTGTTTGTGGGACATTTCAGCTATGGCTGGCTCTTGCCTGCAGCTGCTGAGAACACTGTGGGTTCATGTTGGGAAATGGTCGACTTTCACAACTATGCTTCTCTGGTGACCAGCCGAGAGGGGGGGAATCACCTGCTGCCCCGTGGATGTCTCAGAAGCTGAGGGCGGTGCGAGGTCCATGGAAACGTGCTGAATGATGAGGGCAAAGAACGCACCTCAGGGACGGCTTGTAGATCTTCCTTGGGGACATGGCGACTGTCAGGATCTGTGTCCAGAACAGTGAGGACTTAGTACTACACTGACAGACTTCAGTCTGGCACTTCTCCGTAGGAACTGTTTTCAGGTGTGCTCAAGATGTAATTCTTTTTCTTCTTCTTCTTCTTCTTCTTCTTCTTCTCTTCTTCTTCTTCTTCTTCTTCTTCTT
Source organism: Conus betulinus (assembly GCA_016801955.1). NCBI lineage: Eukaryota > Metazoa > Mollusca > Gastropoda > Neogastropoda > Conidae > Conus > Conus betulinus. Next base: position 13,319 of record JADBJO010015979.1, on the reverse strand, counting down.
CTTCTTCTCCTTCTTCTTCGTTCACTCAGACAGAAACCCCAGGAGCCCCGACGAAGGCTGCTGTATTGCGGGTCTCCAAAGGACGAGCACCACATGGAGAGTCTCTATGGTTGTCTGTCATGTGCGTGGAGATGCGTTGTGCTGCCGCTATGTCCCTGACAAGTCAGGACCAGCACATCCGGCTTGTTTTGATATCAGAGTGAACGCTCTCCTAGACTGGTTTACTGGGCTGAAGAGCCCAATCTAGCCGGCAATTTGTCCGTACATGGAGATGGTCTGTTCACTGGGGTGTTCTTCCCCAGGGCTAAGAGCTTATAGCGCATGGTGCTACTGTCATTGGATATATATGGGGTATTACAGTGGAGATAACAGTGCCATCTAGTGTCCTGCCCCATCCTGCTAGGAACATCGCCAGTTCGTCCGGGACTGCTTATTCGACCAGGCAAGCCTGACTTAAATCGCAGCTAACCCTCATATCTTGGGGCATCCCCCTACCCGCCACCTGGGGACCCGCCTGGTTGAGGGTGGTTGCTTTTGCTCCAGGAGATGTACTTTAGCACAGGAATGTCAAATAGTTCATCTTCTGACACGTGCTTCTCGTTCTGATCTTCCACAGCTCTTGAGCGACGTTTCCTATGGGGCGAAAGTTGGGACGTGTCAGCAACGTGTTAGACTGTCGTCCAAATGAACTTTTTAACCATCACTTTCATGCTGTCATACATAGTTCATTTATATTTTGATGCAGCCACTAAGACCAAAAAAACGAAGGAGAGAGAGAGAGAGAGAGAGAGAGAGGAGAGAGAGAGTCACCGGCGATGGCTTGCTAAAAACTGTATTTACCCACTTACCTGAAACTACGGGGAGATAAGCGTGGCGAGAATTTGTCCACCCGGTACAGATATTATCGCCACATCTCATTCCGAAGGTATTGTCTTCCACCCGGTTCAAAGGGGTTTCTGTATTGGTCTCCCCCTGCGGTGTGTGTGTGTGTGTGTGTGTGTGTGTGGTGTGTGTGTGTGTGTGTGTGTGTGTGTGTGTGTGTGTGTGTGTGTGCTGTATTGGTCTCCCCCTGCAAACAGTGTGTGTGTGTGTGTGTGTGTGTGTGTGTGTGTGTGTGTGTGTGTGTGTGTGTGTGTGTGTGTGTGTGTGCGTGTGGTGTGAGTGTGCGTGCGTGCGTGTGTGTGTGTGTGTGTGTGTGTGTGTGTGTGTGTGTGTGTGCGTGTGTGTGTGTGTGTGTGTGTGTGTGTGCGCGTGTGTGTGGTGTTCCACCTGCGGGTGAGGTCTTCTGTCGTGGCTGGTGGCTGATTCCTGAACACCCTCAAGTCTGCCCTCATTCCGCCGCATGCTCATGACTGCCAGTCAAGTTGGACGTCATAGTTTCGGCCGTTTTGTTTACAGCTTCCTCTGAGGTCTTCGAGTTGGCTGTTTTTTTGTTTACTTGTTGTTTATTTACACCTGTTCCTCTGATCAGACGGCTGGATTTGTCTGCTGCCGGCTGTTTGTTCAGCTGTCTGCTGTCTTAGTGCTGACTTGTTTCCTTGCCAGGTAGACCAGTCTGAAGTCTCCTTGACTGCAGTTTCTTTCCCAGGCTGTTCACTCCGATCCAATTTCTGTATCAGCTAAGTCAGTTCGCTGGTTTAGCGTTTACCCATTCTTTGCCGGACAGAGGTGTCGATGGTCTGTTTCTTAAATAGACAGGTCAGTCTGTATAGTTATAGTGCTGACCGTTCATTGCCGATCAGGTGTGTCGGTGGTCCTGTTTTTTTTTTTTTTTTTTTTTTTTTTTAACAGGCAGGTCAGTCTGTGGTTATATAGTGCTGACCGTTCATTGCCGGACACGTGTGTCAGACAGGCCAGTCATTTAGTTGTTTACACTGCTGACTGTTTCTTTACTGGACAGGTATGTATGCTGCAGGCTTTGTAATAGTGTGTTGTGGAACATTTTCCGCGCACAGTGTCCTTCCGGATGAGAGAGAGAGAGAGAGAGAGACAGACAGACAGACAGACAGACAGACAGACAGACAGACACAGACCTACTAGGAGACACTGGGGTGGAAGTGGGGATAAGGAGTGGTAGAAGACTGACACAGAGAACGGAAGACAGATGGACAGACACACAGACAATCACACAGACAGACAGACAGACACAGTCATCTTAGATACACACTTCTCCACAACGTTCCCAGGCACCCCGAGCAACCACAGCGTGCTCTTCAACAAGATGGTGGAGGAGGGCAGTCTGGTGCGCAACTTCCGGTTCCGGGGCTTCCCCGACCGGGGCATGGAGAGCCCCCGACAGCCCGTGACCATGCCTTGGAGGGGAGACAACCCTGATGCTGCCGACCCTGAAACGGTCACCGTCTGGGCCAGGGGATACAGACCTCCTTCAGGTGAGGTGGAGGGGGGGGGGGGGGGGAGGGAGGGGGGGGAAAAGAAAGAGGGTGTAGGGAGAGAGGGAGGGCGAGAAGGACAAGAATGGGGAGAGAGAGGGGAAGAGAAGGAGGGAGAAAGGGGTACAGAGAGAAGGGGAAGGGAGAGAGAGTCCGGTGGCGATGACGAGGAGGAGGGAGAGGAGAGAGAGAGAGAGAGAGAGAGAGAGAGGAGAGAGAGGAGAGAGAGGAGAGAGAGAGAGAGAGAGAGAGAGAGAGAGGGTGCAGAGAGAGAGAGAGGGAGGAGGGAAACGTTGTTTTCTGTTCGTGTGCCTGTCTCTCTGACCGTCTCTCTGTCTGTCTGACGATAAGTGTCGATCTTAAGGTCAGACGGTGAATGCCAACCTGATGTAAAGGACAGACAAAGAGTGTCAAGCTGATGCAAAGGTCAGACGATGAGAGTCAACCTGATGTAAAAGTCATACGATCAGTGCCAACCCGATGTAAAGGTCAGACGATCAGTGTCAGCCTGATATAAAGGTCAGACGATCACTGTCAAACCGATGTAAAGGTCAGACGATGAGTGTCAACCTGATGTAAAGATCAGACGATGAGTGTCAACCCGATGTAAAGGTCAGACGATGAGAGTCAACGTAATGTAACGGTCAGACGATTAGTATGAACCTGACGTAAAGGGCAGATGATCAGATGACCACACGATGAGTGTCAACCTGATGTAAAAGTCAGACGATGAGTGTCAACCTGATGTAAAAGTCAGACGATGAGTGTCAACCTGATGTAAAGGTCAGACGATGAGTGTCAAACCTGATGTAAATTCAGACGACGAGTGTCAACCTGATGTAAAGATCAGATGATGAGTGTCAACCTGATGTAAAGGTCAGACGATGAGTGTCAACCTGATGTAAAGGTCAGACGATGAGTGTCAACCTGATGTAAAGGTCAGACGATGAGTGTCAACATGATGTAAAAGTCAGACGATGAGTGTCAACCTGATGTAAAGATCAGACGATGAGTGTCAACATGATGTAAAAGTCAGACGATGAGTGTCAACCTGATGTAAAAGTCAGACGATGAGTGTCAACTTGATGTAAAGGTCAGACGATGAATGTCAATTAAATGTGAAGGTCACATGATCAGTATCAACCTGATAAAAGGTCAGGGGAACAGTATGAACTTCATGAAAGGTCAGACGATCAGTGTCAATCTGATGCAAAAGTCAGCTGGTCAGAATCAGCATGATATAAAGTTTCAAACGATGAGTGTCAGCCTGATGTAAAAGGTAGACAAGAAATGTCAGTTGTAGTGTATAGGAAGGAGAGAATTCGGTGCCGCGCGGCTTTGTGCTGTAATCGTTATCATCGATCAGAACGCACGTGCAGCTTGCGAAACACCAGAATCGGTTTGATCGATTGGGGTTGGGTTGGGGGGGGGGGGGGGGGGGGGGGGGGGGGGGGGGGGGGTCTGGTTGGTGTAAGACAGTAAGTGACCCCTTCACGCTTCAGTTGACAGAGAGAGAGAGAGAGAGAGAGAGAGAGAGAGAGAGAGAGAGAGAGAAATTCTCCTTTCCGCTACATATCTTGCGCTGAAAAAGCCATGGGAGCAGAATTAAGAAGGAAGAACATACTTGACTGTTTTATTCATTGAATCATGTGTTGCACTATTATGATTAAACATTATTTTGTCAACCAGTTTTGAAAAGATAAAAGCATACAAAACACTGTACTGTTGTTTAACAGTATCGATGAATCTCACTGCTTCTCAATGAACCTTTTTTTTTTCGGTTTTTTTTTTTCCCAGCCCCTTCCCCCTCCTACCATTCCACCTCCCCCCGCACGACCTCTCCCTCCCTCCCCCCACCATCTCCTCTTTGACACCCCCCCCCCTCCCCCCTATCCAGCCTCTACGCACCCTCTCTTCAGCCCTCTTCTCCCTCCCCCCACCCCCACCCTGCCCTCACGTTCACTCTCTTCTTGACCATTTCCTTTGGTGAGCCTTTTTGACTTCTTAAGCGGCACAATTCACAGTTGACAGGTTCAGGTTGGTGGAGGAGCGATGACGTGTTGGTCTTCTTTCAGGGGAGGTCACTCATTTAACTTGACTCAGCCGCGCTACGAAATTATTGCCGTCAGTGAAGTGGGGGGGGGGGGGGGGGGGGGGGGGGGGGGACCCTTGTTGGGCGGCGTCGGGGGGGGGTCAGTAGGGGGCGCTCAAAAGACACACCGCTGAATACCATCTTGAATAGCATACAGCGGTGCTGTCTCCACTGGCGGGGGGGAGGGGGGGGGGGTTCTCCATTTATGCTGTGATGTGTGTGTGTGTGTGTGTGTGTGTGTTGTGTGTGTGTGTGTGTGGTCGTGTGTGTGTTTGTTCAAACACCGAAGTAACAATAATAACAGATTGATTTTATAATTAATTTTTGGCTTTTCTGTGCGTAATTTAGAACGAGAGGGGGTTAGTTACCACCAATGTCCTTGACGGTAACTAACCCACTCTCTTTCTAAATTTTGCTTCGTTCTCCGCCCTCAGACACTCCATTTTGAAACTTTTCTGTGCGTGTTTTAGAAGCAGAAATGTGCGTGTACTCATCTGGGAACCCCAAGATTGATATGGTCAATGGTCTACACGTAAAAAAAAAAAAACCCACACAAGCAATCCAGCAAACACACAGGCGGCCCCCCCCCCCCCCCCCCCCCCCCCAAAAAAAAAAAAAAAAAAAAAAAAAAAAAAAAAACAGGACCCAGGGCAGTTTCCATTCAATCAACAGAGTCTTTACCGTGAAAAATGAGATTTTTTTAACAATACATGTTCTTCCCGTCGTCCATCTTTCGGATTCATGAGTCAGAGGTCGCTGCCAGTTTGTTGTGGTAGATTGCGGTCGACCGACTTTCCTGAGGGGCCTTGCCCCCAGGCGTGGTGAAACCGTGTGGTCCATCGACCACGAACTGTAGGCCACCTTCATCAAACTGTTGTGAGGCTTTCAACACAGCTAACTCCAAAGCGGTTCTCCGAACGGAACGTGGCTTGATAATAACTGCGATGGTGGTGGCGGTGGTGGTGGTGGTGGTGGTGGTGGTAGTAGTAGTAGTAGTAGTAGTAGTAGTTGCCATAGTAGTAGTAGTAGTAGTAGTCGTTGTCGTCGTCATCGTCGTTGTCGTCGTCGTCGTAATGGTAATAAAAAACAAAAACAACAATAACAAGAATGATAATGATATGATCATGATGCTGACAACAACAACAACGAAATAAGGATAACAACGGTAATAACATAGTAGTGGTAATAATTGCAATAATTAAAATAACGATGGTAACAAAAACAACCACAATAACAAGATCAACAACAAGAACCACGACCATCACTACCACCACCACCACAACCACAACGATAATAATGATAATGATGATAATAGTAATAATAATAATAATGATAATAATGATGATGATGATGATGATGTTGACAATGATAATAATACTAGCAATAATAGTAATGATAATGATAGTATTAACATCAGCAAGAAGAAGAAGAAGAACACTAATAGTTATGATGATGATAATGATGACGACGACGACGACAGCAACAACAACAACAACAGAGCAACAACGACAACAATAGTAATAATGAATATGATGATGATAATAACAATAAAAATTATAATGATAATGATAATAATGATGATGATGGTGATGGTGATGATGATGATGATGATGATGATGATGATGATGATGATGATAATGATTCTATAGCAGCAATAACAACGATGACGACGACGACAACAACAATATACCACCACCACCACCACTACTACTAATACTACTACTACTACTACTACTAGTACCACACCACGACTGCTGCTGCTGCTACTACTACTACTAATTCAACTCCTCCTCCTCCTCCTCCTCCTACTACTACTACCACTACTACTACTACTACTACTACTACTACTACTACTACCATGACTGGAAGAGAGTTCAGGAGAGGACAGATCTCAGAGATCCGCACCGCGTATTCGCACTTTGAAGCCACACGTAGATCCATACCACCAATCCGCACCGTGGATCTTCACCATAGATCTTTTAAAATGGATCTGCACCACGGCCACAATTGTATCAAGTTGATCTTTGGGGAATCGCCTTTCCGTTAATTAAGTTTCATTGTAACCGTTTCGTAGTTTGTAGTTTTGCTGACAGTTGGACAAAGAGATCAACAGACTCAGGTCACACACACACACACACACACACACACACACACACACACACACACACACACACACACACACTATCGTTGGCAATAATGACGGTGGTAATAAGAGCGATATGCCGGTGGAAACTCACCGCAGACACCGCCGTGCTGACAACACTTCAAGGGAAGTTATCTAGTATGGCACTCTACGAGAGGCCCAGATTCAAAACTCCACAAGATAACCTCCCTTTGAAGGACAAAAAACGACTGTTGAATATCATTGAAGTCAGAATCGTTTCAACAATAGTGTGAATGTGTTTGTGTTTATTCAGCATTTATACAGAACATAGGGGTTTTCTTAACACGTTCAGTTTTGACCATTGACAGTGAATAATATTCCGAAGGTGAATGAGCGATAGTTTTTCAAGCCTATGGTGATTCTTGCGCGTCTCACTGGCATCAGGCAACGGCGATAATGTTTTCCATTGTGTTTAAATATATATGTAGCCGATATATGTCTGTGTGTGTGTGTGTGTGTGTGTGTGTGTGTGTGTGTGTGTGTGTGTGTGTAGACAAGATCTCTCTCTCTCTCTCTCTCTCTCTCTCTCTCTCTCTCTCTCTCTCTCTGTGTGTGTGTGTGGTGTGTGTGTGTGTGTGTGTGTAAGTGCCTTAAATCTTTTTCTCCCTCTTCCTCCTTCTCTCTTTCATTGATATATATCCATCGACAAGCTTATGACTCCCACATTGACATAAGATCAATGGGCATTTGTATGCATTTGGCAACTGATCAATACAGTTTCTTCATGAGACAGGAGTTCATTTTCAAACCAACAACTATGACAAGGAATATCCATTACTAAACCCTACACCTCTTTACGCCACAGGCTTTTACCACAGTCTGATCCGACAGCAGGTCCTAAAAGGGTCCTGAAGGTGTTGAGAAGCGTCGGCCAGCACTGCGCTGTCTTTAGTTCCATGACGTATTAAAACTCGTTCTTTCCTTTTGGGGGCAGTAGGCCCAGTAGGGACAAACGCCGACATGCCTATTGATTTCACAGGAGGGGACAAAAGGGAAATAACTCCCAAGCTACCGCTCCCGAAAAGGTCTCATCAAACCGCACCCAGCGTCACCAACCAGGCACATCAAAAAGCCCTTTTGATGTCCACGAAGAAGACCCTCCGGTGTGTCTATGTACATTGCTCACGACAGGCATCCGCTGACCATAGCTAAAGTTCCCTTCGATTTTTCAGCGTCCCCCTGCTCGGCTCCAGCCTGAATGCCAGCTCTTAAAAGCATACATGTGTCGCCCCGCGTTCGTTAACTTAAAGCGGCCGTTACTCAATTATTAAAGGGAGCGAACTCTACTCCGTTTGTTCGTCGAGGCTGCAGTGAGTACGGTGAGAATAACGAGTCGATGTGATCAATCGAAGAACAATGATTGGGTTTTCGAGGCAGAGTTCGGTATTTTCTCCAGCTAAGCGACCGGGATCGGCGTTGAAAACGGGTTGCAGTGAATTTGGGGGTTCCATTGGGTCACCGTGCAACCGTCCTGTCATTCAGGGTTCTGGGGGTGTCATCCCCGTTGAGAAAACACGAATTCTGTCCCGGAGGAAACAGCAAGCACAGAGGAATTCTCAACAAAACATACACTCTAATTAATAACTCGGTAGTTAAAATGTCCTTAATGTGAGGGGGTAAAAAACAACAACCTAGGCTATGCTTAGGATGTGAGTCATTCCGATTGATTTTTCTGCCCGCTTAGAAAAAAAGGAGGACGATTGTTCAAAAGCACTTCAATGTATTAAAAGCTACATAAAAATCCCCATGAGCAAAGAGAGATGGTTGAATGTACAGAGTGTGCTATGAGAGCTGTTTACATGTTCACCATCTCGCTGCAAGGTTACAGTGAAGCTGGGTGTATCTGTAAACTGTTGTGAGAAATTGAGTTAAAGAAAATATGTAGAGGTGAATTCGCCACAAAGGCAGAACAGTACGAAGGAAAGTAAACAAAGAAAACGATTTTTTGAGAGTGACAGAAAAGAGAAAATTAATGGCAAAGGATTTCCAGATGGCATACAATTCAATTCATACTTAGAGAGCCCCCCCCCCCCTCTTTTCCCCCTGTCACTCCTCCCGTCTCCCCTTCCGGGCATCCTGACAGTGGCCAGATTACGCAACAACCTGTGACGTGTAGCATCAGTTTTGGTTTAGAACCGAGAGAGAGCTGCACCCAATAACATCTGATGCGAAAGTCATTTGCTGTGAGCAGTATCACGGGCTGGTTACAAGGTGTGGAGCGGTAGGAAATGGCTCGTTACTGACTGCTGTCAATACCAGCCCCCACACTGATTTTTCGGTCTTCTTCACGTCTTGATTCATGGTCCCCCCCCCCCCTCTCTCTCTCTCTCTCTCTCTCTCTGCGTGTGTGTGTATGTTTTTGTGTAAGTGTAAGTGCGTGGATGTGTGTGTGCGCGTGCGTGCGTGCGTGTGCGTGTGTGTGTGTGTGTGTGTGTGCAAGCAAGGGCACTGTGAACTTGCACATACGTGGCGTTGTTACATGTTGTCGGGTGAGCGCACGTTCTTGGAATATGCATGAGTCCCTGCTTGCTTCTGTGTGTTCGGGTGCATATGAAAAGCGATGGGGGAATAGGGTCAGGCTTGTCTCGACATGTGTGTATGTTCAAGAGTTCCAGGCCACTACAACAGACCTTGGAAAAAGAAAAGAGGAAAGGCACAGAGATTAAACGAATTCAGAGAAATGGAGGCGACAAATAGACGAGAGCATTTATTTGATAATTCGTCTGTCTACTTTCTTATTCTTCATATTTTGATATTTTTAAGGCATCTCAGGTACAATGCTGTTGTTAATCGTGTTTCATTATGTGTATGTGTGGGATCATGTGTGGGATCATGTGTGTGTGTGTGTGTGTGTGTGTGTGTGTGTGTGTGTGTGTGTGTGTGTGTGTGTGTGTCAGATATGCACCCTTGTCTGTAGATGCATGGTACTTATTGCAATATTCATCTTATTGGTTTCATTTATATTTTGTTTTACCTTTTCTGTATTTGGAAGTGCTTAGGGCTTAGATGTAATATTAAGCGCCATTAACAGTAACTATTATTATTATTATTATCATCACGTACGCTCATGTTTCATTGAATGCGTGTTATTTGTATATAGGCATCGAGTAATATTCCACACCCCCTCTTTTCCACTTGTGGAAGTTATATGTAAAATCTCTCTCTCTCTCTCTCTCTCTCTCTCTCTCTCTCTCTCTCTCTCTAAATAAGAGACAGATTGTCCTGCATGTGAACTTTCATACCCGCATCAAATAGCATGCTGGATCAGTTATATTAAGTTTCCTGTGCTTTGAATTCCTGTCACCTAGTCCGCTGCCCCACCTTCTCGTATCCCCCCCCCCCCCCTCCACATCACCTCTTCCCTTCCTTCCCTCATTCCCCAACCCCTGGTGCTCTGAAATAAGCTCAGTCCCTTTAATGAAACAAAACAAAAGTCTCGGATACCCCTCCTCCTCCCCCTTCCTTCCACTCCTCCCCCCGCAGCCTCTGACGAACTGACCCGTGACATGGGAGCGATCCTACCAACCTCAGGACAAAGGAGGCGACGTAATCCGAACATATCACACCCTGAGACCGAGGCAGGGGGTTAGAAATGGGCAGGGAGGAGGAGGGAGGGTAATGGGTGGGGTGGGAACACTTAGGGGAGGGGGAGAATAGGGGGAAGAAGAAGGGGGGGGGGGGGGGGGGGGGGGGTGTTCTCCCAGTTAAGCTTAGTACACACCTCTGTAACGGGATCCATCTTAACTAACACACCGTTAAGGGCGCAGGAAAAGAGGGAGGGCAGAAAGGGGGAGTGAGGCGGGTGGGGGTGGGGGCAAATCTAGTGCAGGTAATCCTAAAATTGTACACCTGCGCAACAGCACAGCCAGGCACGGAAGGAAAGAATGGTAGTGGTGGTGGTGGTGATGGTGGCGGGAGGGGGGAGGAAGGTCGGTGGAGGTAACGGGGCAAGCGGAGGGGGCGTGTCTTCGAGGCCCGCGTCCGCGGCCATTGTTTGGGAAGATTGGTGTGTTTAGATGTGTGTGACGGGGCGCTAGGAGACAACAGCAGACGATAGGAGCGGACCAAGGGAGCAGAACCAATTGTGTGGAAGCCATTAATAGTCGATGGTGTAGCCACAGTGCTGCGTTATGGCGTCTTCTGTACCGAGTAAGTAGTAAAGGTATTTTGTTCTGAAACTCATTTTGTAGTCTGAAAACGGAAATAATATTCTTTGGTCTACAATTTATTTCACATGTTCGATTTCTTGTTCAGCAATATTTCACTTGTTCCATTTCTTGTTCGGCAAAATTTGGCGAGCCTCATCCTGCAGTTTTTGAGTTGAAGCCCCACGGCGGGACTAGATGATATGGACAATTTTCTTTCGGTCAAAATATGGCCGAATTTTTGTTTAAATTGAGTAATCTGTATTATTATTTGACATTTGTAGATTGATTGTTTCCTATCTATGGTTCCTACCTATGGACGTCGCATTCCTTACTTACTAAGTTGACTGTGCTCCTGGAGGAGCCCCCGTGGGTAGGCCGGGGGATCTTTTCGTGTGAATAGTATCCCCGCTTCTGGATGTTCAGTACCAGTAATTTCCTCTTTTCTGTCACAGTCTTTCCTTCTCTTACTCTTGGGCCCAGAGTGTTTTTGCTGTCGTTCTTCTTTTTTTTTTTGTGTTGTTGCATGTTTGTTTTCTTGTTTTACTTTCTTTCTTTTCCTTTTTATACTCCCAGTCTGTGTGTCTGTCTGTCCGTGGTCAAAATGTGTTCCACTCGCTCCAGACAAAACTTCTGGGCCGATCTTTCCGAAAATTTTTAGGCATGTTCATTATGGATCATGGATGATGCCCGATGTTTTATTTTACCAGAATAGCCGTTACTAACGGATATATATATATATATATATATATATATATATAGAGAGAGAGAGAGAGAGAGAGAGAGAGAGAGAGAGAAACCGCATGTACATTTTCAGAAATGGCAGTTTATCTCAGCGACGAAATACACCATGACGCATGTTTGATTGTGACGGTTTTTTTTTTTTTTTTATTTTCACAAATATGTATGAAAGTACTGTATTTGACGGACTTTAAAATAGCTCTAGATCTAATAACTGACTTTTCATAGTAAACATGCTCTTGACCTGTACATGCGTATTCAAGATAAACGGGGAGTACGTTTATATGCTTTGCACCTTGTTCCTTTTTATTGTTTAACTTTCTTTCGTTTCCTTTTGGTACTCCCAGTTTTTATATAGAACAGGGAGTACTTTAGAATGGGAAACGAAGAAATGCTGTCTGTCTGTCTGTCTGTGTGTCCGTGGTCAAAATGTGTTCCACTCGCTCCAGACAAAACTACAGGGCCGATCTTTTCTAAAAATTTTGTAGGTATGTTCATTATAGGCCACGGATGATGCCCGATGATTTAGTTTACCGCTATAGCCGTTACTAACGGTTGTAACGGCCTGTAACCGTTTTTCTTCTTTATGGAATATCTAAGAACGTACTTGGCCGATCTTTGTTAAAAATGAGGAGGTACGTTCATTATGGGTCACGGATGATGCCCGATGTTTTAGTCTACCTTGTTATAGCCGTTACTAACGGCTGCAACGGCCTGTAACGGTTTTCTTCTTTATGGAATAATCTCAGAAAGTACTTGGCCGATCTTTCTGAAAATTTGTACGTATATGTTCATTATGGGTCACGAATAATGCCCGATATTTTAGTTTACCGTTATAGCCGTTACTAACGGCTGTAACGGCCTGTAACGGTTTTCCTCTTTATGGAATATCTCAGAAAGTACTTGGCCGACCTTTATGAAAATTAGCAGGTATGCTCATTATGGGTCACAGATGATGCCCGATGTTTTAGTTTACCCCGTTTTAGCCGTTATTAACGGCTGTAACGGCCTGTAACGGTTTTTCTCTTCTTTATGGAATATCTCAGAAAGTACTTGGCCGATCTTTCTGTAAATTTGTATGTATGTTCATTAATGTTCACGGATGATGCCCGATGTTTTAATTTACCCCGCTATAGCCGTTACTAACGCCTGTAGCGGTTTTTCTTCTTTATGGAATATCTCAAAGTACGTGGCCGATCTTTCTGAAAATTTTTGTAGGTATGTTCATTATCGGTCACGAATAATGTGCGATGTTTTAGTTTACCGTTACAGCCGTTACTAACGGCTGTCAATGCCTCAATAGGATTCTCTCTTTCCCTTTCCCTCTATCAACTTTTTACCGTCTCTCTCTCTCTCTCTCTCTCTCTCTCTCTCTCTCTCTCTCTCTCTCTCTCCTCCCTCTCTCCCCCCCTCTCTCTCTCCCTCTCTCTCTGTCTGTTTCTCTGTCTCGTTATGCGTCTGTCTGTCAGTCTTTCTGTCTGCCTTCCTCTCTGTTTGTCTGTTTCTTTCTCTCTCTCTCTCGACACAGATGAAACACCTCTCTCTGTCTGTGTGTCTGCCTGTCTGTCTTGTCTCTAGCCACATATGAATCACCCGCCCCCCTCTCTCTCTCCACAGATGAAACCTCTCTCTCTCTCTCTCCTTCTCTCTCTCTCTCTCTCTCTCCTCTCTCTCTCTCTCTCTCTCTCTCTCTTGCCAACAGATGAAACCACCTTTTTGTGTCTGTCTCTCTGTCTGTCTGTTCTGTCCGTCCTCTCTCTCCCCCCCCTCCTCTCTCTTTCCCTTGC
>JADBJO010015978.1:22500-37500 GCA_016801955.1 Conus betulinus | reverse complement strand
TGGGGAACCCTTATCTATGGAAGCCGCAAATGCAGCAAGACAAGGAACTTCGCTTTGATGGTACTTCATGGACAAGGACTAGCATTCACCATGGGACTTGCTGAGAGTGAAACAAAACAAAACAAAACAAAAACAAAACAGAACAAAAAAAAAAACAAAAAAAAAAAAGAGAGAGAGAGAGAGAGAGAGACAGACAGACAGAGACAGAAACAGAGACAGAGAGACAGAAAGACACAGAGAAAGAGAGAGGACCACTTATTAAACAGTAGTCAGTTTGGTTACAACAGAAGTCACTTCAAACACACACACACACACACACACACACACACACACACACACACACACACTCTCTCTTTCTGTCTCTCTCTCTCTCTCTCTCTCTCTCTCTCTCTATATATATATATATATATATATATATATGCATATAAACGTTGGGTGAATAAGCAACCAAAACCTACGTTATCTCTCCCTCTCCACCCTTCTTTTAGTGACAACAATTGATATAACACACACACACACACATGTTCCAACTTTGGAGCAGAGAGTTTTTTCAATCTATTCCTTCTTGTGTCTTATGGCATCCACTTTGGTTCTGGTAACTTGAGGCAAAAGCAGTGTTGTCACTGGGGCGTGACTGGCGTAGTAGTGGACGAAGCAATGCTCTCTTGATCAAAGAGTTCTGGGTTCCATTCCCGTTTGAAACAGCCAGGTTAGAGGAGTCGGAGTCAGTATCCAGTCAGAATCACGCCCCCCCCCTCACCCTCCCTCCCTTCCCTCATTCCCCTTCGCAATACAGTCATTAGAGATTTTAAACAGAAGGATCTGCGTGTGAACGCACGAAAGATAGCAACCAAAACTTTGTGCGCACACTACATCCATTGGATCCTGTGGAGGAGAAAAGGCTTGATGGGATGGAAGACAGAAGAAAGAAAAGAAAAGAAAGATAGAAAGAAAACAGAAAAATGAAAAAAAAGAAAAAAAAAAAACACACACACTGGTGTCTTGCAGACCTCAAACTCGACCCTACCATCATGGTGGGGTCAAAAAGGGTCACGCACGTGAAAATCTTATGGATGGAAAACGACAGAGTATTAGTCGATGAACTATGAAGGTGACGTACAGCTATAGAAAAACAAAAGGGAAATGAAAAAAGAAAAAGAGAGGCAAAAAAAAAAAAAAGAAAAAAAAAAGAAGGAAAAACCGATAGCCATCGAGATGCTCCAATTAAAGTGTGTTTTGGTTTATTCAACGGAACTATGCAACTATCAAGTAACCGATCTTTAATTCGTATTTCGTTGTTTTGATTAAGTTCTTATGCATCAAAATAATAGCACCTTCCTAAATTTGTGTCAGTTTTGTTGATATATGATCATATTCCTGTGAGTGAAGTATTGATCCCTTCATTCCTGCTTTGTTGTTTTGAATACGTTTTGAACATTTAAGTATTAGCTCGTTAATGTGTGCCTCTTGTGTTGTTTGAATAAGTTCCTGTGCTTTCAAGAAAGGAAAAAAAAAAGTATAAAAGACATGATGCCGAGAAATTTGCCCCGGTGCTCAAATGGGGAAATGTTTGAAACCATCAGATTGATAAAAACAAAAAACTTGAGGATAACTCAGGAGCACCGAGTTTGTTGGTTCCAGCGGAAAGCTCTGCAAGAAGACTGATCAACAAAAAGATATCTAAAGCTTTGTCAGACTGACGCTTTCCGTCATCTTGACATGCTTTAAACCACCACGTGCATTTGTTGTGGAAACGGTCGTGTGGTCCAACCTTTGTTCTGGAATTGTTCCATGGACCGCCATTCATGGATGAGAGGAAGCCAGTGGACCAAAAGTAATGTCGTGCAGAAAGGGATTTTTTTTTGGCTTGACTCATAAATAGTTTCATTTGAAATCTTGGATGGATTTCAGATTTTGTTATCAATTTGATTTCAGTAAAGACTGCTTGTATCTACGTAATCCGAAAGAAAATATACCTATGACAACACCACTGAAATGCATTTCAGAAAGTAAGAAAAGAAAGTGAAATCTGATTAGGAAGGGGGAACACTTACTCGTAGGTACCCTTGACAAATGTGGCTAAGAATGTCATGGTTAAAGACTCGTTTTGACCAATTTTCCTGTCAACAATGCGGTTAAACAGAAGATAGTGGACACACATTACAAATGCGTGCTCGTCAGTCTGTATGCATCTTTTCATTGCATACAGTGACATGTGTGTGTGTGTGTGAATGTGTGCGTCGCGCGCGCGCGCGCGCGCGCGTGTGTGTGTGTGTGTGTGTGTGTGTGTGTGGGAGGGGGGGGGGGAGGGGAGGAGTGGACTGCGTTATGTAGTTACTGTCTTCTGGTTTTCATGTGGTTTTCTTTCCTTCTTCTACCATACAATCTTGCATTGCAAAAAAAACAAACAAACCAAAAACAAAAAAATCTGGAATATCTATTGTAAGCCTAACAGATATTACTGTTAGCGTGTACTGAATCGTCTAATTTGTTACTTTAAGTACGTCTTGGCGCGTCAGAGAATCAGCTTTTTAATTTCTCTTAGTCTTGCCCGTAGAAACAGTTATATCTGCAGTAAGAGCAGCGAGATGACGTAGATTTTGTTCTAGACCACATGACTATGTCTCACATTAAGACACGTTTTCCGAAGAGGCAAACGTTTTTCTTTTAGAGCAATTGGATATTCAAAACTGTTTCACTGAAGGCATGTCGCACATGAAAAATGCCCACGGTGAAATATCAGGTTGGAGCAGGCGCACTCCACCGCCGATTGTCCAACGTTGTCCACAATATTTAATTCCCCTGAGATCCAGCTGCCTGGGTTTTGATCCCTCTTCCTTTCAGTCGCCAGTCAGAAATCCCGCAGGTCGAGCCTGCTTGGAATAAATCGATATGAAACAAAGCTGTTACTATGTTGAGAATTTGAAACGGACCGATTCAGTGTTCTGTGCAACTTGATTTTGGAGTGAAGGGTACCCGTTGGCCAGCGATGCCGTTTATTGGGTTCCTATACCAATTTCACGAAACATGCTTTGTTAATAGAGAACATGTGAAATGAAAAGACACGTAACTTCAAAACCTATCGTGTGCGGTGATCTTAATTGTGGAACTAAAAAGTGCCAGAAATACACGATCGTGAACCTGGTAGTTGTGTCTGAGAGAGAAGCGGAAGCGGAAGTTTATTCAGTATAGGCCATGGCGCCTTCTGAAGGGGGTACATCACATGGACAATACGCTTTTGAATAAACAGTGAATAATTAGACAATTGCACAACAGGACATGACAGTTGGGCATTAATCCATCCTGACTGGGTAATCCAAGAATACTTTAACTGAGTGGTACAGTGCGTCTTTTGAATGCTTTTATATAAAAATATGCAAACATGTTCAATATAATTTCGTTTTGATTTGCCATGAGCAATACAACTTAAACAGACATGAGCTTTTTTTTTTAATATAGATATTTTTTGGGGGTGGGACGTTGGATGAAATCATTTCGCAAATTTTGGAAGGCAGGGCAGCACAGCAAAAAATGTTGTTCATCCTCTTTGATATTCTTACACAACGGACACATAATAGCAGTGTCATCAACATTAGTTTAGTATACTGATGCTTCTGTGCGAATAAATTGGCTATTCCAAATCTCTTCTTGCCATGTAGTTATTCAAATGTCTATCAATGTCAAGCAAAAGATACGCTTCACAATTTTTTAGACGATTTAAATGTTCTATAGAAAGCATACCTGTCACTATTTTGAACGTGTTCCTCCTATTTTTGCCATCTTCTTTTAAAAGTCTATGATATTTCCACACCTTGATTGATACAGACGAACCCAAACCCATTTTGATGCAAAAAAAATTCTCGAATGTCAGATGCCGAACATTTCTTACCTCTTAATTCTAAACTAAGCAACATTTTATACGCCTTAATGGGTAATTTTTTCTCATCCATACGCAGAATTTTCAACCAGTAACTAATACATCGCAATAAGAATGGATTTACCTGGGATATCGATCTGTGTCCACATATACAAAATCATTTCGCGCTTTAGGCTGCACTCCCAAGAATCTTTTTAAAGCAAACAGGTGAACTTTTTCTTTTTTATTAACAACTGTATCCATACCCCATATCTCTGCTCCATATTGAACAATTGGTTGCAGCAGAGAGTCCTCAGAAGAGAAGCCCCTTCAAGCGAGTGTTTCGGCCCTTATCTCCTGACACTCTAGGGGGGTTGGGCCACACCGGTTCATGACTCCGGATGTCCCTCTGCGCTCATTTCCACTAATGACTCGCGCACTAACCACTGAGCCACAGGGACACCTGATATTTGTAGGAAAGTTAAGCCTTATGAAGTTCACTTTTGTTCCTCCTTGACCAGATCCAACTTGAACACCTCTCTGCCGCTTCTGCCATTGCTTTCAGGGCTTTGGTTTTTTCCCTCCCTGCAACTGAGAGCTGTTTCATGAGGCTGTATGCAGACGTTCCCACAAAACCCCTAGCTCCAATTTCTGCAGTGAGGACTTTGACCTGATAGCCTTCTCTCCTCAGGCTGTTTGCCAGATCAGCATACTTTTCAGTCTTGTAGATCTGAGCTGCCTCCATTCTGTTCTCATATGGCACCGTGAGCTCGATCATGATCAGCTGCTTGGTTGACTGAGAGTGTAATACTATGTCTGGTCTCATGCCACTCTTGCTGATGAAATCTCTGGGTGACTATTCCATTCTGGGAGGTCTGCTGTGCACTCCCAGTCATCTGCCCCGTCCAGCAGACTCTGCCTGCATGTTCCGAGTGGCACTGTTGTTCTTGGCCATGATTCGCTGCCTCCTGCCGTGAAGAATGTTGCGGGTGCTTTTGGAGTCCTGATTTTCCCTTTGTGTGTGTTGGTACTAGCCCAGACTACTTGTACAATCTCTTTGAGCACTTGGTTGTGCCTCCATGTGTACCTTCCTTGAGCCAGGGCTACTTTACATGAGCTTAGGACATGCTCCACTGTTTGTTTTTCATGGCAAAGGGGGCATGAAGGATCGTCTGTTTTTCCCCACTTCACCAGGTTTGCATTTGAAGGCAGAAGGTCATATGCAGATCTGAGAATGAAGCTGATCCTGAGAGGGGCCATGTGCCAAATGTCATTCCAAGTGAGACTTCTTTGGAGTGCATTCTCCCACGTTGTCCATTGCCCTTGCTGGCTCTGCTGGACTGCTTTTTGGAGTCTTTGTGGGTCTTCTTCTTTTCTCATCTCCTGAATCATCATGTCTCTTTTGGCTTTTCCTTTGGCCTTTGACCACCATTCAGTTTTGGTCACCCCCCAGTCCTTGTCTGTTGGTCTGTGTGTGTCCTGTTATTTCTCTGATCTTGAGACTTTCTTTTGCAGAATCCATCGCCTCTTGAACTTTCCATTTTCTGCCTGTCTTCAGCTGGGGGCTTGATTGCTTCAACCACCTTGTCTCCTGAGTCCTCCAGCATGCTTTGAAGTCTGATCTTCCCTGCTTTATTCCTCCAGGATGGATTTCAGTGGTAGTTTCAGCTTTGCTTGGCGACAGTATAGCGCTATGTCAGTCAGACAGGGTGGGACACCAAGCCATTTCCTTGTGAACTTGTTGATTTTGGATTCCATTGCCTCCACTATGCTGGTGCAGATGTCGTATATCATCAGAGGCCATAGGAGCTTTGGTATCAGCATGAACTGCAGACACCAGACCTTGTATTTGCCAGGGAGCCCACACTGGTCAATGGTCTCCAAGCCTTCTTCCGACATCTGTTTGGTTTCTTTTGCTCTTTGTGTGTCTTTCAGCGTATCATCATACCATCCCAAGGCTCTTGACTGGCTCTTCTGTTACTGTTGGAATGGTCTGGTTGGCAACACTGAAGACCACAGATTCGGCCACTTTTCCTTTCCTCAGTGAGAGACTCCGTGATTTCTTTGGCTTGAACTTCATTCTGGATGAGGCAACTATGTCGTCCAGCCTCTCCAGCACGTGACGTGTCTCGTCTTCTCTGGATGAAATCACTGTAGTGTCATCCATGAAGGCCTTGAGAGGGGGCATCTCTGTATCCATCGCCAAGGTCTGTTGTCTTGCGTTGCTTGTTGCTGCTTTCAAGATGACTTCCATTGCCAACACGAACAGTATTGGGGAAATTGCACAGCCCATTGCAATGCCCCACTTCCAAGTTGATCCAATCTGTTGTGTACTCCTTGGTAGAGAACCGCATTGAGAAGC
The DNA here is from genome assembly GCA_016801955.1 of Conus betulinus. Taxonomy (NCBI): domain Eukaryota; kingdom Metazoa; phylum Mollusca; class Gastropoda; order Neogastropoda; family Conidae; genus Conus; species Conus betulinus. Next base: position 31,282 of record JADBJO010015978.1, on the reverse strand, counting down.
CATTGAAGTACTTCTTGAGCATGTCGCGGATGTTCTTTGGCACATGGTACATCTTAAGAGCCAACTGTATCATCTCATGGGGTACAGATCCATATGCGTTTGCCAGGTCGAGCCACACTACGTCCAGGTCTCTCTTTTGTTTTTTGCTCTTTGGATTGCGTCCCAGATCATTGTGGCGTGTTCTACACAGCCAGCCACGCCTGGAATGCCACCTTTCTGGACTGACACATCCAAGTACTTGTTTTCCATGAGGGTACTTGGTCAGCCTTGCTGCCATGACAGAGAAGAAGATTTTCCCTTCGACGTTCAGTAGTGATATTGGCCTGAACTGGCTGATGTCACTTGAGTTTTGCTCTTTGGGGATGTACACACCATCTGCCGTCATCCACTGGCCGCTGATCTTCTTCTGATTTCTCCAGGCTGATCGCAGCAGCCTGTGGGAGCCACTCCAGCACCTTGGGACATTTCTTGTACAGCTGGTAAGGTATTCGTTTTTGCCCTGGTGATGATTTGGCTCTGGCTTTGTCGACCACCTTCTTGATTTCCGTCAACGTTGGAGGCTTGTCATTGAACTGTTCCTCAGGGTTGGTTGGCCACACCAGACCTTGAATGTCGAGTGGTGCTTTGCTCTGTGAGTCAGAGTATGTTTTTTCTCAGATGCTGCTCAAGAACACCTTTGTCCACACTTAGGGTCCCCAGATTTTGGCTGCTCGAACAGAGTTCTGGCAAACTGGAAGGGTCTCTGAAGAAACGCTCTTGTGTCTTCTTCTTTTTGCTTTTCCTCTTCCTCGCAGATTCCGCTTTGCTGAGGGCGCTGTGTTTTGCTTTCAGGTCTTCCCAGAGTTTTTCCAAGCCTTGTTTTTCAGCTGGCAGAGCAGTCTTCATTTGCTTCTTGAGGTTTTTCTTTTGGACCCTGATCTTGTCCATCTCTTCTTGGCGTCTGGATTTCTTTGGAGGTGTTTTCTCTTTGGTAGTTTTGCTCCATAGGCGTCTCTACATGTGGCATACACAATGTCCCCATATGTGGCTAGTTTGTGTTCCAGGGTGCTTTTCCCTATCAGTGCATCGAGTCTTTGGACGATTTTTGCATCCAGTTTCTCCCAATCTTCAGTTCTCGTTTGCTCGTGGCAGGTTGAGTTTCAGGCGCCTGGCATCGAGGGCCTGTGCAAATTCCTCATCCGAACCAACAGCGTGGATGTCCTTGGCACTGTGGTTTAAATCCTGGCCTTGGTCTTCCGACGTCTTATCTGCTGATGCAGTGCGCTGCTGCTCATTCAGATGAGTCTTCACACATCCCATCTTTGTTCTGTGGATCTTCATGCCACGGGGTAGCGAAACGCTTTCCACAGACACATGGATATTCCATTTGGTCCATGTTCGTAGTCCGTTTGGGATTTGCAGTCGTGATTGGTGAGCACCGATGGATTCATCATTCTCTCCCCCTTTCGGTGAATCCTGGGAGCATCTTTTCCTTTTGATTTTAGTAGCCACATGTTGAAGGCAAAGTGGGGAGCCAGCCCACAGAGCCCTTGGTTCTGGTCTTTCCCAGTGTCCTCCGGTCTTTCCCGGATCCTCCGGCCTATTCCCGGAAGTCAATGGTTTACCCATGCATCAGTAGAAAGAAACTCGTGGAGAGCGTGGCAGCAGAGAGTCCTCAGAAGAGAAGCCCCCTTCAAGCGAGTGTTTCGGCCCTTATCTCCTGACACTCTAGGGGGGTTGGGCCACACCCGGTTCATGACTCCGGATGTCCCTCTGCTGCCCCTTTTTTTTTTTTTTCCTCATCTTGGGATGAGCCATGACTGGGATTCGAACCCATGCCCTTCTGGACATGCTCATTTCCACTTCCAATGACTCGCGCACTAAACCACTGAGCCACAGGAACACCTGATATTTGTAGGAAAGTTAAGCCTTATGAAGTTCACTTTTGTTCCTCCTTGACCAGATCCAACTTGAACACCTCTCTGCCGCTTCTGCCATTGCTTTCAGGGCTTTGGTTTTTTCCCTCCCTGCAACTGAGAGCTGTTTCATGAGGCTGTATGCAGACGTTCCCACAAACTAGCTCCAATTTCTGCAGTGAGGACTTTGACCTGATAGCCTTCTCTCCTCAGGCTGTTTCCAGATCAGCATACTTTTCAGTCTTGTAGATCTGAGCTGCCTCCATTCTGTTCTCATATGGCACCGTGAGCTCGATCATGATCAGCTGCTTGGTTGACTGAGAGTGTAATACTATGTCTGGTCTCATGCCACTCTTGCTGATAATCTCTGGGTGACTATTCCATTCTGGGAGGTCTGCTGTGCACTCCCAATCATCTGCCCCGTCCAGCAGACTCTGCCTGCATGTTCCGAGTGGCACTGTTGTTCTTGGCCATGATTCGCTGCCTCCTGCCGTGAAGAATATTGCGGGTGCTTTTGGAGTCCTGATTTTCCCTTTTGTGGTGTTGGTACTAGCCCAGACTACTTGTACAATCTCTTTGAGCACTTGGTTGTGCCTCCATGTGTACCTTCCTTGAGCCAGGGCTACTTTACATGAGCTTAGGACATGCTCCACTGTTTGTTTTTCATGGCAAAGGGGCATGAAGGATCGTCTGTTTTTCCCCACTTCACCAGGTTTGCATTTGAAGGCAGAAGGTCATATGCAGATCTGAGAATGAAGCTGATCCTGAGAGGGGCCATGTGCCAAATGTCATTCCAAGTGAGACTTCTTTGGAGTGCATTCTCCCACGTTGTCCATTGCCCTTGTTGGCTCTGCTGGTAATAAGATAAATAACTCGAAGTTTTCAGTGACAGTGTGGCTCCATGCCGTCCATTTTCAATTATTTCTGAGGCCAATTCATTTATGAATAAAGAAAACAATACAGGGCTACAGGCATCTCCCTGTCTCACACCCTGTGTGCACAAAATACAGTCAGTGAATTCATTGCCAGAACTTACTTTTGCTTTCACATTACAATACATACTTTTTTCAAAAACCAAAAAAGCTTCCCTTTAACACCATTCTTTGGAGGAAGTGGCCAAAGAAGTTTCCTTGAAACGGAATCAAAGGCCTTCTCAAAATCAATAAAAGCAACGGATGATTTAAAACTGCCTCTGTATAATTGCTAATAATGTAAACACGTGGTCCACTGTAGAGTAACCTTTCTTAAAAACAGCCTGATATTCGCCAGTAATATTATACTGTTTTACCCACATCTGAAAACTGGAGTTTATAACAGAACTGTGCAGCTTGCGGCCAATGTCACAAAATGACACTCCTCTGTAGGGTGTCTGAGAGAGAGGGAGGGAGAGAGGCAGGGAGGGAGGGAGGGAGGGAGAGAGAGAGAGAGAGAGAGAGAGAGAGAGAGAGAGAGAGAGAGAGAGAGAGAAACTGACGGACAGACAGACAGACAGTGCGAGCGTGTGTGCGTGTGTGCGTCTGCGTGTGTCATCATGATACCTCAAAAGAAGCCAGGCAATTCTTCATACTAAATTTGCAGAGGTTTTTTTTGTGGGTCTTCCTACATCCAATTTTGCCCCCACGTTCCATCCTTTCCCTTTTTTTTTCTTTTCTTTTAAGTGGGGCCTGCATCCTGCTATCCCCTCCCCCCTCCCCATCTCCCACCCACACCCACACTTCTCTTATTTCTCTCTTTTTCTGTAAATCACTCACTCACACACTATGCATAGTCTCGCATGTTCTACTACAAAATGGGACATATTCTTGTTGATTTTAGTTGTTTTGTAAATTTGCAGAGTTGTTTGATGTCTACAAAATGAATGGAGGTGGTCGTTAAAGAAGAAGAAGAAATGATGATGAAGAAGAAGAAGAAGAAGAAGATGATGAAGAAGAAGAAGATGAAGAAGAACCTCGGTGAGGAGAAGAAAGCTGAAGTAGTACGGACATGTGATGGCATCACAGGGACCCTTCCAGACCATCCTCCATAGACCTCCCACACCATCCTCCATAGAGCCTCCCATACCATCCTCCATAGACCTCCCACACCATCCTCCATAGACCTCCCACACCATCCTCCATAGACCTCCCACACCACCCTCCATAGACCTCCCACACCATCCTGCATAGACCTCCCACACCATCCTCCATAGACCTCCCACACCATCCTCCATAGACCTCCCACACCATCCTCCATAGACCCTGCCACACCATCCTCCATAGACCCTGCCACACCATCCTCCATAGACCTGCCACACCATCCTCCATAGACCTCCCACACCATCCTCCATAGACCTCCCACACCATCCTCCATAGACCTCCCACACCATCCTCCATAGACCTCCCACACCCATAGACCTCCCACACCATCCTCCATAGACCTCCCACACCATCCTCCATAGACCTCCCACACACCATCCTCCATAGACCTCCCATAGACCTCCCACACCATCCTCCATAGACCTCCACACACCCCTCCACCTCCCACACCATCCTCCATAGACCTCCCACACCATCCTCCATAGACCTCCCACACCATCCTCCATAGACCTCCCACACCATCCTCCATAGACCTCCCACACCATCCTCCATAGACCTCCCACACCATCCTCCATAGACCTCCCACACCATCCTCCATAGACCTCCCACACCATCCTCCATAGACATCCCACACCATCCTCCAGGGAACAGTGCTGGGGAAGAGCGAGACAGGGCAGACAGAGAAAGAGGCGGACAGACAACAGCAGCAGAATGCACCGGGTGGGGGGGGGGGGGGGGGGGGTCAGCACAACCCAGTCAGTTCTCCACAACCGTCAGAGATGGAGTCAAAATAGGTCATACAACATTGCAAGTGCCCCCTCGACTCTTGGGGTGCTCCAGAACCAAGTCGCCTGGGACTGGGCGTGTGTTCTGTAAAGCCTCCCCGTCCAGGACCATCCCACAGAGTGCGGTGGAGGCCGGACACCCCTGAAGCACACTCGGGGAAATTCCAGGATGGACTTGAAGGAAGGTACTGAAGACATGCTCACAACAAACCATGACCGTGTTCACAAGGAAGTAGCGTTTGTCAGATAGGGAGAGGACAAACAGTCAAGACGTGACCAGGGATAGCGAGTATTTATGGCACGTGACTATCGTTTTTTTTTCTGTTTCGAGTATTGTTCGTGACATGCGTTGCAAACGCTCTGAGGGATGTGAACGTGCTCCAGATGGTGTGTTTGAACCAAGCTGACATAACAGGGGGTAGGGTGTGGGGGTAGGGGGTGTAGAGCGGATGGAGGAAGGTGGGAAAGAGAAATGGGGGGGTGGGGGGTGAGGAGTGGGGAGGGATTGGAGTGGGAGTGATGGTGGAGAGGGAGGGGCGGGGGAAGGATGAGTTGGGAGGAGGCACGTTTTTGTTTAATTTTTTTTCTTTGTCAGATGCACCAGAAAGCGCAAACTTCCGTGAATATCAGGGCGAGCGCACGTCAAAGACTAAGAGTCTGGAAACACACAGCTAGCGGATAATATGGGCGAATTAGGAATTATTCGAAAGTGCTGTGTACAAAATTGAGTATGTGTACGGTTTATTGAAACTGGCAGCCATTGACTGTGATGTCTGACCGACTGCTCATGACGCAGAATGTGTGACCATCAAAATGATACGGGTGATTCTGGGACAGAGGCCACCATTGCCAGATACTGTCTTCAAGAAAATGAACGTTTGCCTGTACACCACTTCTGTTTTGGACAACTCAAACAAACAGTGTAACACACTGTCCATTTTTCGGTCAGCCTACAGTGATTCAAGTCAAACGTTTCCTTAGAATTTAAAGGCATTGTCGTGATTTTCTTCCCCGTGCTTGTTGAGTCATCGTTCGCGCTTTCCGTCATTCAAAACCGCGCTTTTTGGCACATGAGGCATTCGAGCGTTTGGTCGTCTCTGGTTTCTGCAGCCTTCTGTCCACTCTCTTCCCCTTCCTCTCCTCTTCCAACACCTCTCCCTCCCCCACTCTCCTTCCATCCTCCTCCCCTTCCCGTGGAACGAACGTGAGTCTGCATCAAGGTCTTCCATTTGACAGAGGAAGACTGACATGGACGGTGTCAACGGTGTGTGTGTGTGTGTGTGTGTGTGTAAGAGTGTGTGTGTGTAAGAGTGGTGTGTGTGTGTGTGAGTGGTGTGTGTGTGTGTGTGTGTGTGTGAGTTGTGTGTGTGTGTGTGTGTGTGTGTGAGAGAGACAGAGACAGAGACAGAGACATAGAGAGAGAGCGAGAGAGAGAGAGAGAGAGAGAGAGAGAGAGAGAGACATAGACAGAGACAGAGACAGAGACAGAGACAGAGAAAGAGACAGAGACAGAGACAGAGAGAAAGAGACAGAGACAGTGAGAGAGATACCGTCTCATCTTTCCTGCTCTCTAAGCGGCTGTACTCCCACGCCGTTCGGTCCAGCTCTGACATAAGGAGCAGCCAAGACTCGTACGAGGCCGTCTTGAGGGCCCTCAACAGAGAAGACACTGCGCCAGCAGCTGCTGAGTCACTTCGGGGGGTGTTCTCAGTTGCGCCTGATCTGTTGGGCGCGCGCTGATCTCTACCCCTTGAATCAATTTAGTGACAACAATAGTTGTTTAGTTGCTGAACGATCGATGGCTCGTAGTTCTGATGATCTATTTCAGTGAACATTAAATCTCTCTCTCTCTCTCTCTCTCTCTCTCTCTCTCTCTCTCTCTCTCTCTCTCTCGTCGTTGGCCACACTCACACCTTACCCCTCCAACCTGGCTCGGTACTCCCGGTTCGTGATGACTGCCATCTTGTCCCTCCACCGACTGAATTTGACAATCATGGGCTTTGGCTGACCATTTCTGCTTTCGCCCACTCGATGAGCTCGTGCAATGTCATCTGCCTTCCATTGCTTCGGTGCTTCCACGCTGTTCAGTGTGTCAACAACCAGTCTGGCACAGGAGTCATAGCTCTCGAATTGTTCTGTCTTTGGCACACCAAACAAGCGCAGATTATCCCTTCTGGAGAAAGCTTCCAGAATATCACAGTGTTCTCTCAGACCATCTATCTCGGTTTTCATAGTTTCTATTTCAGAAAACAACGTGGAAAGATTGTCCTCGTTCTGCTTGCAGGCGCAGAAAAGTTCGTCAACATCTTCTTGGGTTTTCTTCACGGAGGAAGACAAGCGCTCATTCTCTTCCTCCAGCCTGTCACAGCGCCTCCCTATGTCACCACACTTCGTTCTGCCTCCCTATGTCACCACACTTCGTTCTGACATACGAAATGTCCGTTTTGATGGAACTGAGATCTTTCCGCAGGAGTGACATATCACTAGAAAGAGTCTGGGACTGATCACGCTGAAGGTGTATTGCTACCAGTAACTGCTTTGCGAAATCGGGTAGAAAACCCGATCAGCTGCACAATCAATGGAGGGGGCACGAGCGGAAGTCTTGTCAGTGTCACTGTGTCACAGGCACGATCAGCGCATCGGCCGCTTGTATAATGACGTAAGGGACTAGATTACCTCCCTTATAGTTTGTTCGGTCAGTGAACTCTTCTCAGTCTCGAACAGACAAGCCCCGACCACTGCCGCTGTCAGACGTTCCTGTCGCTCGCTGTCCAGAGCTGGATTTTTCTTTAATCCCTCCAGTATAAGGGATTATTGTATCACGGTGCCGTTCTGATGTGAGGCCTTGACCGGTACGAGGATCCACCCTGGTGAGCGCTGCGGGCTGTCCCTGAGCTGCCTCCCACTTCCCTGAGTGGTAGCAGAAGACATCCCCCCCCCCCCCAACCCGAGTCGCCTGACCCAGTTCGGCGATCCTCATCTCCCCCTTGGTGCCTAGTCGCAGGAGTGGGCTACTTTTGACTCGGTGACCTTTTTCTCCTCTGTGCACAGCACATGAGATTGGACTTTTTATCGTGGTGTGTTGTCTTCTGCGGTACAGACTACCGCCACGCTCCCTTCCCTCCTCACGGCAGGAATAAGGAGTATATATTTCTTTCTAGTATGTGTGTACAGGTTTTTCCCTGACAGCGCCTTTCCAGAACTGGACAAGGACTGCTTCGCAAGTTGCTTTTGTGTCAGCAGCCTATATCTGCGTGTGAGTGAGAGGAAGTGAAGTTGATACAAACAACATACACGCCTTCTGAACACACAAGGAGACAGACATGTATTTTTCACATACACCTCTCACTTTCCCATCCACGACTCACTGCTACCAGACACACTGTCACTTTCTGTGCTATTGCCCTGTTGGTGAACGGCATCACTGTATGCAGGGCCAGGGTTCGCCTCAACATCGCCACAGCACAAGAAATAGGCGGCCACAAACACGAAGAGAAGCAGCTCCACTCGGTATCGCACAGTGATAACCCTGATGCGCATTTTCACGACCAGCTGAACTCGCTTGGCCATGAGGCTGTGGTAAGTGGTCAGAAACAGGCCACAGGCAGCGCGGAAACACAGCGAGTTCACAGGCATGCTCACAGTTCTAGTCACAAAGTTTACATCACAGTGATCAGCACACTTTCACCAGTTCAGTGTGATTGAAAGTGACTTGATTATTCCAATAATTAACGTAGTAATTAGACAATAATCCTCCGCAACCCGAGAGCGTTCCAACTGCACGTCTTCTCTGCGCTGTGAAATCAACTCCCCCCCCCCCCCCCTTTTCAAAAATGTCTTTGAGCCTGAAAAATATTTGTCATGTGTTACTAATAAGTGGCACAGAGACAGCTTCTCAAGATTTCGACTCCGAGTTTGTGGCCTTAAAAAACTGTATTCAGTGGTTTGGAAATGACCAAACGGATATAATTGCCCATCATGTGGAAATGGATTCGAAAACGAAACGCACGTTTTATTTTACTACACC
>JADBJO010015978.1:15000-17500 GCA_016801955.1 Conus betulinus | reverse complement strand
TGACCCAACGTGTCCATTCTGTCAAGGCGAACAAACAGCAGAACATGTCCGGAGTTCATGTCAAAGCAGCGCTGACCCAGTGAAAGTTACGCAGAGACCTGGTCCAGCAAGTCACCATCTTGTAGACCTTGTCCAGCGAGTCACCACCTTATAGACCTGGTCCATCAAGTCGCCATCTTATAGACCTGGTCCAGCAAGTCACCGTCTTATAGACCTGGTCCATCAAGTCGCCATCTTATAGACTTGGTCCAGCAAGTCACCACCTTATAGACCTGGTCCAGCAAGTCACCATCTTATAGACCTGGTCCAGCAAGTCACCATCTTATAGACCTGGCCCAGCAGGTCACCACCTTATAGACCTGCCCGAGCAAGTCACCACCTTATCGACCTGGTCCAGCAAGTCACCACATTATAGACCTGCCCGAGCAAGTCACCACCTTATAGACCTGGTGCAGCAAGTCACCACCTTATAGACCTGGTCCAGCAGGTCACCACCTTATAGACCTGGTCCAGCAAGTCACCACCTTATGGACCTGGTCCAGCAAGTCACCACCTTATAGACCTGGCTTAGCAGGTCACCATCTTATAGACCTGGCCCAGCAGGTCACCACCTATAGACCTGGTCCAGCAAGTCACCACCTTATAGACCTGGCTCAGCAGGTCACCACCTTATAGACCTGGTCCAGCAGGTCACCACCTTATAGACCTGCCCGAGCAAGTCACCATCTTATAGACCTGGCTCAGCAGGTCACCACCTTATAGACCTGGTCCAGCAAGTCACCATCTTATAGACCTGGTCCAGCAAGTCACCATCTTATAGACCTGGTCCAGCAAGTCACCGTCTTATAGACCTGGTCCATCAAGTCGCCATCTTATAGACCTGGTCCAGCAAGTCACCACCTTATAGACCTGGTCCAGCAAGTCACCATCTTATAGACCTGGTCCAGCAAGTCACCATCTATAGACCTGGCCCAGCAGGTCACCACCTTATAGACCTGGTGCAGCAAGTCACCACCTTATAGACCTGGCTCAGCAGGTCACCACCTTATAGACCTGGTGCAGCAAGTCACCACCTTATAGACCTGGTCCAGCAAGTCATCACCTTATAGACCTGGTCCAGCAAGTCACCACCTTATAGACCTGGTCCAGCAAGTCACCACCTTATAGACCTGGCTCAGCAGGTCACCACCTTATAGACCTGGCCCAGCAGGTCACCATCTTATAGACCTGGTCCAGCAAGTCACCGTTTTATAGACCTGGTCCAGCAAGTCACCATCTTATAGACCTGGTCCAGCAAGTCACCACCTTATAGACCTGGCCCAGCAGGTCACCATCTTATAGACCTGCCCGAGCAAGTCACCACCTTATAGACCCTGGCCCAGCAGGTCACCATCTTATAGACCTGGTCCAGCAAGTCGCCGTCTTATAGACCTGGTCCAGCAAGTCACCACATTATAGACCTGGCTCAGCAGCTCACCACCTTATAGACCTGGTCCCAGCAGGTCACCATCTTATAGACCTGCCCGAGCAAAGTCACCACCTTATAGACCTGGCCCAGCAGGTCACCACCTTATAGACCTGGTCCAGCAAGTCACCACCTTATAGACCTGGCCCAGCAGGTCACCATCTTATAGACCTGCCCGAGCAAGTCACCACCTTATAGACCTGGTCCAGCAAGTCACCACCTTATAGACCTGGTCCAGCAAGTCACCACCTTATAGACCTGGCTCAGCAGGTCACCACCCTATAGACCTGGTCCAGCAGGTCACCATCTTATAGACCTGCCCGAGCAAGTCACCACCTTATAGACCTGGCCCAGCAGGTCACCACCTTATAGACCTGGTCCAGCAAGTCACCACCACCTTATAGACCTGGTGCAGCAAGTCACCACCTTATAAACCTGGTCCAGCAAGTCACCACCTTATAGGCCTGGTCCAGCAAGTCACCATCTTATAGACCTGGTCCCAGCAAGTCACCGTCTTATAGACCTGGTCCAGCAAGTCACCGTCTTATAGACCTGGTCCAGCAAGTCACCGTCTTATAGACCTGGTCCAACAAGTCACCCCCTTATAGACCTGGTCCAGCAAGTCACCATCTTATAGACCTGGTCCAGCAAGTCACCATCTTATAGACCTGGCCCAGCAGGTCACCACCTTATAGACCTGCCCGAGCAAGTCACCACCTTATAGACCTGGTCCAGCAAGTCACCACATTATAGACCTGGCTCAGCAGGTCACCACCTTATAGACCTGGTGCAGCAAGTCACCACCTTATAGACCTGGTCCAGCAAATCACCACCTTATAGACCTGGTCCAGCAAGTCACCACCTTATAGACCTGGTGCAGCAAGTCACCACCTTATAGGCCTGGCTCAGCAGGTCACCATCTTATAGACCTGCCCGAGCAAGTCACCACCTTATAGACCTGGCCCAGCAGGTCACCATCTCTTATAGACCTGGTCCAGCAAGTCGCCGTCTTATAGACCTGGTCCAGCAAGTCAC
>JADBJO010015978.1:7500-10000 GCA_016801955.1 Conus betulinus | reverse complement strand
TGGATTTACACCCCCCCCCCCCTCTCTCCCCAAAGGGTCAATCTAGGACTATTTGGAATCTTCCTCCACCCCACCCCACCCTTCAAACAAGAGAGGGTTATTCAGGGTTTTCCTCTGCCTTTTCCCAACACGCACCCGCCCTTTAAAAGAAAATTTGGGTTAGCCTGCATATTTACATCCCCCTCTCCCACTTCCTATATACAGTCAGTTGGCTTTAGACAAAGTGTAGTTCTAGACTCTTCTCAATAGATGGACCTCCTACTCCCCCCACCCCTCTCCCCGTACGAACGGGCTGTTACACAGGGGACTATAGTTATGCGCATTTTATTCTGTTGTATGTAACGTCGTATGAAGACATCTGTGTAAAAGCAATTTACCGGTATATTCAGTATTGTTTATTAAAACGACCATCATTTACACCTTGTATTCTGGTTGTAATTTGTATTTTGGCTCTTAAAGGAGCTTTCAGGTGTGAATCAGCTTTTATCTTTTGTCTTTTTTTTTTTTTTTTTTTTTTTTTTTTTAGTGTTGTTTGTGTTCATTTGGAATAGAGAAAGTGTTTTCAGTGTTATATCATGTTCTCCTTTCCTGAAGACACCCCTGACGTATGCTCGATGACATACGAATATAATTCTTAAGCACTGACTTTTGATTATCTCTCTTTGAAAACCTTTTTGAATTCCAGGTTTTTTTTGTTTTTTTTTTTATACTACGACCTGCATTTACTGAGTGGCCTTATCATGCATTTTTTAAGTAAGAAACGGAGAGCAGCTCATCGATTTGAAGCATTAGCGAGCTGGGGGAGGGGGTTGGACGACATACAGGCTGGTACGTTCATCTTGTTACGCAAAATGGCTAACGTCCACCACACGGCTTAGTTCTGCCAGCCTTGTGGATACTACTAAGCTATGACGAGGTGCACAGAATTAAGTGTGTATATGTCTTTTTTTTTTTTTTGGGTGACACTACCTTCTAGAGGGATGGTGAAAACTGTGTGGGTGACTGTACAGGGAAAACACGAAGTCCCCCCCCCCCCCCACCCCCCTGACTGACAAAGCGTCCACACGCTCGCCAAAACACTGGTCAACTCGACCTCAGATCGCTTCGCTGCCAGTCCAACGTGTGAGAAGTGCGTGGGTTCGAGCCCTGCCTTTCTCGCCCTTTCTTTCCCAGTTTGAAATGACAAATCGAACTGAACGTCAAGTCCATCGGATGGGGACTATAAGCGAGTCGGACCCGTGTGCCTTCCTGGCCCCCCTGCACACGTTGAAGAACCCACGGCAGTCGAAAATCGAAAAGAGTAGGGGGCGTTCTCCGCTGCCCTGGCAAAATTGATGTAAAGTAAATATAGCCGCCTGTTATTTCTTACCAAGCCACAAAAATTGTCACTTTCTGTTATCGTGTGCCATCGTGTACCGGTGGAAATGGGGGACACGTATAAACGTCGCATGCATCCTATGTGAGAAACTGAAGGAATAAATGAGATAAATGAAAACGAGTGACTGATATTTGAATGGTACGGGAAACGACTGAATGAGCGCCAGTAGGCTGCTTTTCGGCCGGCTCTGCCTGGTAGGTAGCCCGTTGAGTGAGTGAGGTAGTGTGTTTATTGTAAAGCGCTTAGAGCTTGGTCTGTGACCGAGGATAGGCGCTAAATAAATACCCAGTATAATCATAGGGTGAGAAAGACTAGGTTTCGTCTGAAAAGAAAGGACGGTATTTAGAGAAAGTGAGTTTCACTCTCGACTTTGACAGACTACAGTGTGGGAACAGCAAACGGTTAGGACTTCCTGTCTGTCTGCCAGCAGTTTGTTCCAGTTCCATGTTCGTCAAGGAGGTGCTACTGCGTGCGGACTAGTCCATACACGCTACACCACCTCGACCAAGTTTTGAGAAGCCATTGCGCATGGTTTTAAGCTGATTGATAAATGAATTAATGATTAAGATGAGAAAATGTCAGAAGAGGGTCTTGTGGATATGATTTGGCAGATGTCTGACCAACGCATTAGCCCAACGCACTGGTCAGACCTGGAATACCAACCTAACTTTGGCTGTGTCATTATTATCATTGAATGTGTGTGTGGTGAGTGTATACCTGTGTGTGTATGGGTGTGTGGGCATGAGCCCGTGTGTGTGTGTGTGTGTGTGTGTGTGTGTGTGTGTGTGTGTGTGTGTGTGTGTGTGTGTGTGTGTGTGTGTGTGTGTGTGTGTGTGTGTGTGTGTGTGTGTGTGTGTGTGTGTGTGTGTGTGTGTGTGTGTGTGTGCCAGTGTATGCGGTGTGCGAGCACATATGCGAGTGTGAATGATGTGTATGTATGCGTGTGTGTACGCGTGCACATGTGTGTGCGTGTGTATGGATGTGTGTGTGTGTGTGTGTGTGTGTGTGTGTGTGTGTGTGTGTGTGCAGAAGTGCATATGCATGTGTTTGTCGATCAGCAGCAGATGGACAGTACAGCAGATCAGTTGGTTATTAATCATCCGCCGCCCTCCCCCCCCCTAC
>JADBJO010015977.1:12500-31713 GCA_016801955.1 Conus betulinus | reverse complement strand
GGACACCTGATATTTGTAGGAAAGTTAAGCCTTATGAAGTTCACTTTTGGATCCAACTTGAACACCTCTCTGCCGCTTCTGCCATTGCTTTCAGGGCTTTGGTTTTTTCCCTCCCTGCAACTGAGAGCTGTTTCATGAGGCTGTATGCAGACGTTCCCACAAACCCCCTAGCTCCAATTTGCAGTGAGGACTTTGACCTGATAGCCTTCTCTCCTCAGGCTGTTTGCCAGATCAGCATACTTTTCAGTCTTGTAGATCTGAGCTGCCTCCATTCTGTTCTCATATGGCACCGTGAGCTCGATCATGATCAGCTGCTTGGTTGACTGAGAGTGTAATACTATGTCTGGTCTCATGCCACTCTTGCTGATAATCTCTGGGTGACTATTCCATTCTGGGAGGTCTGCTGTGCACTCCCAGTCATCTGCCCCGTCCAGCAGACTCTGCCTGCATGTTCCGAGTGGCACTGTTGTTCTTGGCCATGATTCGCTGCCTCCTGCCGTGAAGAATGTTGCGGGGGTGCTTTTGGAGTCCGATTTTCCCTTTGTGGTGTTGGTACTAGCCCAGACTACTTGTACAATCTCTTTGAGCACTTGGTTGTGCCTCCATGTGTACCTTCCTTGAGCCAGGGCTACTTTACATGAGCTTAGGACATGCTCCACTGTTTGTTTTTTTTCATGGCAAAGGGGGCATGAAGGATCGTCTGTTTTTCCCCACTTCACCAGGTTTGCATTTGAAGGCAGGCAGAAGGTCATATGCAGATCTGAGAATGAAGCTGATCCTGAGAGGGGCCATGTGCCAAATGTCATTCCAAGTGAGACTTCTTTGGAGTGCATTCTCCCACGTTGTCCATTGCCCTTGCTGGCTCTGCTGGACTGCTTTTTGGAGTCTTTGTTGGTCTTCTTCTTTTCTCATCTCCTGAATCATCATGTCTCTTTTGGCTTTTCCTTTGGCCTTTGACCACCATTCAGTTTTGGTCACCCCCAGTCCTTGTCTGTTGGTCTGTGTGTGTCCTGTTATTTCTCTGATCTTGAGACTTTCTTTTGCAGAATCCATCGCCTCTGAACTTTCCATTTTCTGCCTGTCTTCAGCTGGGGCTTGATTGCTTCAACCACCTTGTCTCCTGAGTCCTCCAGCATGCTTTGAAGTCTGATCTTCCCTGCTTTATATTCCTCCAGGATGGATTTCAGTGGTAGTTTCAGCTTTGCTTGGCGACAGTATAGCGCTATGTCAGTCAGACAGGGTGGGACACCAAGCCATTTCCTTGTGAACTTGTTGATTTTGGATTCCATTGCCTCCACTATGCTGGTGCAGATGTCGTATATCATCAGAGGCCATAGGAGCTTTGGTATCAGCATGAACTGCAGACACCAGACCTTGTATTTGCCAGGGAGCCCACACTGGTCAATGGTCTCCAAGCCTTCTTCCGACATCTGTTTGGTTTCTTTTGCTCTTCGTGTGTCTTTCAGCGTCATCATACCATACCATCTTCCAAGGCTCTTGACTGGCTCTTCTGTTACTGTTGGAATGGTCTGGTTGGCAACACTGAAGACCACAGATTCGGCCACTTTTCCTTTCCTCAGTGAGAGACTCCGTGATTTCTTTGGCTTGAACTTCATTCTGGATGAGGCAACTATGTCGTCCAGCCTCTCCAGCACGTGACGTGTCTCGTCTTCTCTGGATGAAATCACTGTAGTGTCATCCATGAAGGCCTTGAGAGGGGGCATCTTGTATCCATCGCCAAGGTCTGTTTGTCTTGCGTTGCTTGTTGCTGCTTTCAAGATGACTTCCATTGCCAACACGAACAGTATTGGGGAAATGGCACAGCCCATTGCAATGCCCACTTCCAAGTTGATCCAATCTGTTGTGTACTCCTTGGTAGAGAACCGCATTGAGAAGCCATTGAAGTACTTCTTGAGCATGTCGCGGATGTTCTTTGGCACATGGTACATCTTAAGAGCCAACTGTATCATCTCATGGGGTACAGATCCATATGCGTTTGCCAGTCGAGCCACACTACGTCGTCCAGGTCTCTCTTTTCTGTTTTTGCTCTTTGGATTGCGTCCCAGATCATTGTGGCGTGTTCTACACAGCCCAGCCACGCCTGGAATGCCACCTTTCTGGACTGACACATCCAAGTACTTGTTTTCCATGAGGTACTTGGTCAGCCTTGCTGCCATGACAGAGAAGAAGATTTTCCCTTCGACGTTCAGTAGTGATATTGGCCTGAACTGGCTGATGTCACTTGAGTTTTGCTCTTTGGGATGTACACACCATCTGCCGTCATCCACTGGCCGCTGATCTTCTGATTTCTCCAAGCTGATCGCAGCAGCCTGTGGAGCCACTCCAGCACCTTGGGACATTTCTTGTACAGCTGGTAAGGTATTCCGTTTGGCCCTGGTGATGATTTGGCTCTGGCTTTGTCGACCACCTTCTTGATTTCCGCCAACGTTGGAGGCTTGTCATTGAACTGTTCCTCAGGGTTGGTTGGCCACACCAGACCTTGAATGTCGAGTGGTGCTTTGCTCTGTGAGTCAGAGTATGTTTTTCTCAGATGCTGCTCAAGAACTCCTTTTCCACACTTAGGGTCCAGATTTGGCTGCTCGAACAGAGTTCTGGCAAACTGGAAGGGGTCTCTGAAGAAAAACGCTCTTGTGTCTTCTTCTTTTTGCTTTCCTCTTCCTCGCAGATTCTGCTTTGCTGAGGGCGCTGTGTTTTGCTTTCAGGTCTTCCCAGAGTTTTTCCAAGCCTTTTTTTTCAGCTGGCAGAGCAGTCTTCATTTGCTTCTTGAGGTTTTTTTTTTGGACCCTGATCTTGTCCATCTCTTCTTGGCGTCTGGATTTCTTGGAGGTGTTTTCTCTTTGGGTAGTTTTGCTCCATAGGCGTCTCTACATGTGGCATACACAATGTCCCCATATGTGGCTAGTTTGTGTTCCAGGGTGCTTTTCCCTATCAGTGCATCGAGTCTTTGGACGATTTTTGCATCCAGTTTCTCCCAATCTTCAGTCTCGTTTGCTCGTGGCAGGTTGAGTTTCAGGCGCCTGGCATCGAGGGCCTGTGCAAATTCCTCATCCGAAACAGCGTGGATGTCCTTGGCACTGTGGTTTAAAATCCTGGCCTTGGTCTTCCGACGTCTTATCTGCTGATGCAGTGCGCTGCTGCTCATTCAGATGAGTCTTCACACATCCCATCTTTGTTCTGTGGATCTTCATGCCACGGGTGGTAGCGAAACGCTTTCCACAGACACATGGATATTCCATTTGGTCCATGTTCGTAGTCCGTTTGGGATTTGCAGTCGTGATTGGTTGAGCACCGATGGATTCATCATTCTCTCCCCTTTCGGTGAATCCTGGGAGCATCTTTTCTTTTTGTTTCTAGTAGCCACATGTTGAGGAAGGAAACTCAACGTATTAGTTCAATCCAAGCAGGGCTTCCCATTCCACTTTTCACTTTCTGAAGTGGGTTCATGGAATCAGTCTGTATCATGGCTTGCTAAGTTTGAAACTGGCTTGTGGATGGGAGCCAGTGGAGTGCTGGTATCACGCATACACAAATGCATATACACACGCACATGCGTACACGCCCACATAAAAAAGACACACACATATGCACATATATGTGCACACACACACACGCACACACACACACACACACACACACACACACACACACACACACACACACATATATATATATATATATATATATATATATATATATATATATATATAAAGCAAAACTTGCTCTTGTATCTTATATATATATATATATATATATATATATATATATATATATATATATATATATATATATATATATATATATATATATATATATATATATATATATATATATATAAAAGCAAAACTTGCTCTTGTATCTTTAGAGTAAAGAAATAGGGGGGAGATAAGCATTCACATCTGCAGTGGCAGTTAATTCTGCCTAACTAACAGTGTGTGCTTGAGAGGGTGAATGGGGAATAATAAATGCTTCTCACATGAGTCTTCAGCAAGCTTATAGTCTCCAAGGAGGAGACACTGTCCAATGGGAGGAAACTCACTAACATATATAACTCCTGGTTAGACACTGGTATTTTGAAACCTGAGTGTTTCTCGTCAGTGACCGCGGGAAGTGGTAACTTAACTCCTCTGCCTTTCGGTTTTAAGAAGAATGCTATCCCAGAAAAAGGCTGGTGTGCAAATACCGTAGTATGTGTGTTGTGCTTGGTACTAATCCTTGGAATTCAATAGTCAATTATAATTTAGTCCCTTGCGGATTCATTCCAAGAACTGGCCCTCAGCACTTGTGTCTTAAGAGGTTATCTATTTATTTTTTCTACTTCTCACTAGAAAATGAAGCTTGTTTTTCTCTTTCATGATTTTCTTTTGCTTCTTAGTTGGCACCTTTGGTTGGTTTTTTTGAAAACTCAACAAGCATACTATGGTATTGCACACCAACCTTTTTCTGGGATAGCATTCTTCTTAAAACCGAAAGGTGGTCACTGAGGAGAAACAATCAGGTTTCGAAATACCGGTGTCTGACCAGGAGTTATATGTTAGTGAGTTTCCTCCCCATTGGACAGTGTCTCCTCCTTGGAGACTATAAGTTTGCTGAAGACTCATTTGAGAAGCATTTATTATTCCCCATTCACCTCTCAAGCACACACTGTTAGTTAGGCAGAATTACTGCCACTGCAGATATGAATGCTTATCTTCCCCCATTTTCTTCACTCTAAGACATAAGAGCAAGTTTTGTTTTATAATTGAATATTTCTTGCAGTCTTTGCAACACCAAGCTGCTCTGTAAGTTGCTGGAATGGTGCTCGGTACTTATCCTTGGAATTCAATAGTCAATTATAATTTAGTCCCTTGCGGATTCATTCCAAGAACTTGCCCTCAGCACTTGTGTCTTAAGAGGTTATCTTTTTATATTTTCTACTTTTCACTAGAAAATGAAGCTTGTTTTGCTCTTTCATGATTTTCTTTTGCTTCTTCTTATGTGGCACCTTTGGTTTTTTTGTTTTTTTTTTTTTGAAAATTCAACAAACATACTATGGTATTGCACACCAACCTTTTTCTGGGATAGCATTCTCTTCTTAAAACTGAAAAGGCAGAGGAGTTAAGTTACCACTTCCCGTGGTCACTGAGGAGAAAACAATCAGGTTTCGAAATACCGGTGTCTGACCAGGAGTTATATGTTAATGAGTTTCCTCCCCATTGGACAGTGTCTCCTCCTTGGAGACTATAAGCTTGCTGAAGACTCATGTGAGAAGCATTTATTATTCCCCATTCACCCTCTCAAGCACACACTGTTAATTAGGCAGAATTAACTGCCACTGCAGATATGAATGCTTATCTTCCCCCAATTTCTTCACTCTAAGACATAAGAGCAAGTTTTGTTTTATAATTGAATATTTCTTGCAGTCTTTGCAACACCAAACTGCTCTGTAAGTTGCTGGAATGGTGCTCGGTACTTATCCTTGGAATTTATTAGTTAATTATATATATATATATATATATATATATATATATATATATATATATATATATATATATATAGAGAGAGAGAGAGAGAGAGAGAGAGAGAGAGAGAGAGAGAGGATTCGGATGATTTTTATTCACAATAGGCCACGGCCCCTTGTGAAGGGGTGTGTGAACATCATATAAACAGTTTGCCAATAAACATAAGTGGGCACAAATTTCATGCATAAAATAGTGAAAAATTCCGCACGTCGTGAGACTTTTGTGAGGACATTAGTAAACTGAGTTTGAACAAAGAGGGTTGTCGATAATACTTAGGTTTTATATGGCTTTGGCGAATATGTCTAAGTGTGCTGGGCAGCAAAAAAAAAAAAAAATGTACCTCATTTTCCTGTGCTTCTTTACACATTGGACAAATTAAAACACTTCTGTTGACAGTTCTGTATCTAAAGCTATGTACCATTAACTCTGAGATTCCAAGCCTGAATCTTGTTGTTATATATTTCAAATGTGGATTTAAATCCAATAATAGGTAGGGCTTCAGAGAAGGCGTATCACAAAAAATTTCTATACATGTCATATCTGCTGCTGGTCTGAATATGTTCATTCCATTTTTGCCAACTACAGTCTAGTAACCGTTGGCGAAATGTACAAATAAAATCGTTAACGTGTCCAACCCCCTGATTGTACCAGACGACGAACCCAAACCATATTCAAACAAACAGGTTCGCACTTCAGTCACCCAGTTTACTTTACCTTTCAGATCTAAATCATATAACATATTATATGCTTTACGTGGAATTCTTTGCTGTTCCATTTGTAATAATTTAAACCAATAGCGTACGCATTTCACAGCTGAGTTTATATGTATAGGATACCTGTTAGTTTCACCATAGACAAGGTCATTTGGTGTCCTCATCTCTACTTTGAGGAATTTCTTTAAAGCGTAACAATGCACAGTCTCACAATGAATAGCTGCCTTGTTTAATCCCCATAATTCTGCCCCATATTGAACCATAGGCTGAACTTGTGAGTCAAACAATTTCATAAACAAAACGAAAGAGTTATTATTAAGTGTATGCAATTTTTTCATAATACAAATCAGCGCACTTTTTTTGCCCGACTCGCGAGATCTTTACAAGCAAGAACAAAACTAAGACGGGTGGAAAAAAGTATTCCCAAATACTTATACACATTAACAACAGGTATTATACTACCATCATAAAACCATCTTTCCCTCACACTTAAATAACCACCCTTTCGAAATACTATGACATTACTTTTATTCATGTTAACTTTTAACTGAAGAGAAGCAGATGCTCTTTGTAAATTGTTTAACTGGGTTTGTAGTCCTGTTACAGTCTCAGATAGTAAGATTACATCATCAGCTAATAACAAAATAAATAATTCAAATGCCTCCAGACAGCATAGCGCCATGTCTTCCATTCCTAATCACCTCAGTTGCTAGTTCATTAATAAATAAAGAAAATAATATTGGACTGCAAGCATCACCCTGTCTTAGTCCAGCTGTACATTCAATGCAGTCTGTCAATTTCGCAACATCGAACTCTCGCTTTTACTACATCATAAATGCTTCTAATACATTTGTACAATTTTCCTTTAATACCATTTTTAAACAAAATGGCCAAAGCAAGTGTCTGTTAATAGAATCGAATGCTTTTTTTCAAAATCTAAAAATACATACAATTTTCGATTGTAAGAGAATTGTTTTTGAACAGGGCTAACAAGGTAAACATGTGGTCAATAGTTGAATATCCTTTCTTAAAACCAGCCTGATGCTGGCCAGTGATATCATTTTCTTCTACCCATTCTTGCAATCGCTTGTTAATAATCGTGTTAAATAGTTTACTGCTAATATCACTAAGAGAAATTCCTCTATAGTTATTAGGGTTATTTAAGTCACCTTTTTTTAAAAAAATAGGCAAAATGATAGACTCTGTCCAACGTCGAGGAAATGTGCCACTATCAAATAACTTGTTGAAATATTTAAGAAAAAACGGGACTACTTCTTCACATGAGTATTTAAACAATTCGCCTATGATACCATCAGGCCCGGCTGCCTTTCGGTTTTTAAGTTTCCTAATAGCCAGCAGCACTTCATCTTTAGAAATTGGGCGGTTCATATAGTTATCTACCTCTTCTTCAGAAACATCGTATGGAACTTCATTTGTATCCGTTTGTAGCAAACACTGAAAATGTTGGAACCACGTGTCAGCACATATAGTGTTTCTTACCTGCTTACTTTTAAAATTAGTTTTACGGACCGTATCCCAAAATTCCTTTTGACTTTTTATTGACATTACTAGTTTATCTATTAACAATTTATTAAACTCCTTCTGCTTCTTCAGTAAATTTTTGTACTCCCGTCTTGCAATTACATATTCTTTATTATCTTCAGGGTCTTTTGACCGCCGGCTAGTTCTCAATAAACGTCTAACGTTTTTCTACTCACCGTACATTCAAAATCAAACCAATCATCATGTGCTTTTGTTCGGTTGGGGAATATTTGCATTTTCATACAATCGGCACTTTTCTTAATACAATCGTTAAACACATCTAACGCTTCATCAACATCAGTGTTAATTAAATCCATTGCAATACTTATTTTAGCGCGCATTTCACCATTACTAAGAGTGTCTCTGTATAAATGCACATATTTCTTTCCATACATATTTTTCTGTTACGAAGTCATCATTATTTTTATCAATATTAATTCTATTTTTACATGGAAAGGAAACACGAACACAAATAGGTAAGTGGTCAGACTCTATACGTTCCAGAACAGAAAATTCACACATGTCGTAAACAAGGGCAAGAAGGTCATTTGAAAATATGAAATAATCGTTTACACTGTTTCCAGTTTCAGATATGTATGTATAGCAACCATTTAGGTCGCCCTTACATACACCATTCAGTATGCACATCCCATAGCAGTGCACATATTTAAAAGCAACTTACCAAAACTATTCAAATGACAGTCTTCAGAACGTCGATTCACACTAACAGGCTGGCTTTTGTATTGTATATCATGGTTTATAACCCCCACGGAAATCTTGAGAAATATTTGATGTCCTGCTATTCAGATCACCATTCAGAACAATGTAAACATCTACTTAATAAAAAAATCAACTAAAGCAATCTTCAATTACACTTATCCCATTATCGATGTTAAAATGGGCATAAAACGGTGATGTTTCTGGTGGAACATATGCACATACATACACGACATCTTTATCAATTCCGAACAATTGTTTGTCAATCAGAAACAAAAAAAAAAATATTGACATAATCAACATTTAACACCTTCACAAAGGAAGTCAACTCATTTTTTATGAGACAGATTATTCCGCCGGATCGTCTCCCTTGTTTGGTGAACTTCACCGCTGGCTTGAGAAAAAGTTTAAAACCTGGAAAAGAATCTGGTTTACATTCCTCCATGAAAGTTTCAGATAAACAAACAAAATCAAATTCACATAAGAATGAAATGAAATCAGGATCAAGTAGTTTTGAAAATAATCCATTCACATTGTACGAAAGAAAGGAAAAAAAGGTTTATTCACATTTACAAACGACTCGTTTTGCACGTTCTCGCACGTGTTCACTGTTGCTTGCTCCGACACATTGTCACTGTCAGCGGAAAACAGCTCACTAGTGACACAGTCAGCAGAGCGAGGCGCGGGGATTGCCGGTGTAGGCTCAACTTTGTTCCCATGACTGTTCACACGGTAAGACAAATCAAACTTACCACCTGGCCGGCCTCCCCCCTATCTGCTCTCCTTCAGCTGGTCATTGTCATCAAGGAAGTACTTTTTGTTCTCGATGACAAGATGGTCAAAGACCATCTAGCTCTCTTCCCGCTGTTCCTAGCGTCTTTTAAATGGGCTGAAAGTTTTTTTCTCATTTCCCTCACCCGGTACGAAAAATCCTCCCCAACAAAAATAGTCGATCCCTGCAGTTTTCGTTTTGCTTTCAGAATTTGTATCTTGTCCTTATAGAAACAACATCTTGCAATGATAGGAGAGTCTTGCTTTCCGTTTAACCTGTGTACTCTGTCAAATTCAATATTACTAGCAATGTCCAGTTTATCAGTGATCAGATCTTTAACCTTCCTTCGCATTGTTCATTGGTTTCATCATCCCTTTCTTGGAAGTCCATAGAAAATCAAGTTATTTCTTTTGGACCTACCTTCTAGGTCATCAGTTTTCTTTTTTAATTGCTGTACTTTAGCCATTAGCTCAGAATTGCTTTTAATAAGATCTTCGTTTTCTTTTTTTTTTCAAAGCCACCACCTCTTCCCGCAAGTCCGTTACACTCTGCTGAAGGGCAGCGTACTACTGTTCACTAAGTTTCTGCACACTCTGCTCCACATCCCGGAACTTACTGGTCATTGTAGCGTGCATGGACTGTAACATCTCCGTCATGTTGTCCATCTTCGCGTCCAGTGTCGGTTGACGTGGAGGAGTGGCCTGGCTGCCGTCGAGGGGTGTCCTGTCCGAGCTGGTCGTCCGAGTGCCCGTGCTGCTGAGTCTGCTCTGCCGTGCGTCCGCCTTGGGTCAGGGTTCTGCGTCCTGGGTCCAGGGTTCTGCTCAACGTCGCCGCAGCGTAACAGCAAACCTCCCCAAACAACAGGGTGAGGAGCAGTCCAACGGTAACACCGGCAGCTCAGCTGTGCAGCGTAAGCATGGCGACTCGGCTTGCCGATTTCTTCCTCGCTCTACGTGACATGAACGACATGTAGACTGGGTGAAATGCGCCACATGTCGCTCTGAAGAGAGTCGGTGTCGATGGCATAGCTCTTCCTCAAACTCTTGCAAAGATCTGTGGCTAGATACGTGCTGTATTCTCCACGGGGGGGACTAAATGGCAGACGATTTGAAACCATAATACAAAGCTCATTAATCGTTAAACAAGACAAAACAAGAATAACAACAGTCAATCAACCAAATACACAGAACACAAAGGCACAAGCGCGAGGGAGTTTGTTCATTTATTGTCAGAAAAGAACACGGAATCTGAACCGGAGTGCAATCATGTTCGTCATTCTTAGACAAGAGACGTGGGCGCGATAATACACGAGATCAACAAACGCTGTCATTGTTGATAAAAGCACCCAGCACTGCGCCATGGATGTTGGGCGCTAAGCGCAGCATGTACACGGCGGCATTCTGCATGCAGTGCAGCATCCCCTGTCAACAGTCAGAGAACAGAGTGAGTCACGGCGATCAAGATAACCAAAGAATGAGAACTGGTCTGATACTGCTGGGGATATGGTACATAACAGATGGAGGACGGAAAGGTTGAGGGGAGAGAAAGGAAATGATACCGCACGGGTCTGTCTAATATGTCGCTCTTGTGGACAGAGCTACGTATTACCAGCGCTGAATGTCAAATAGCACTACAAGCTACTATTAGTACAACAGCCGCCATGGCTTTAAGTGTTTTGCGTCGCAGGAGGTCGTTGGTTCGATTCCCATTCAGTCATGCGGAATATTTCTGCCCCGACCGGCTCCTACCCAGAGTTGAGTTTACTATGGGCTCAGTTGGGAAGACTGGGACCACACAGTCCAGTTTCATCCACTGAATGGATGCGTCTCCGAGAGTGTTGTTGGAGTTCCTGACCAACACCGCAGGTGCTTGAGCTCTCAGGCTTGGTTGACGCTGGGATGTATTATGAAAGCAAGCATAGTGTACTGCCGTCATGCAGTCTCAAATCAGAATTGAAATCCGTGGCATCGTCCTCACCATCTTCATTCTCATCGATCTGCATTAAAACGTTTCAAATTCTGTACCCCTTCATGCCCTACTCTCATGGTGTCATCAATTTTGATGTCCTCTCCACATCTGTCGCCTTGGTTTGATTCCGTTGGGGTCACAGGTATTGGTGAGACCATGGGGGCTGTTTTGGGATGAATGTGGTGACATCCTCTGGAGGGAGAGCTCACTCACGCCGGCTCCGCGTATAGCAATTATTATCGTCAGTATGGGGATTGGTAGGTCGTGTCCTGAATTGCTGGATCAGAATAGGCGCCACTGACAATCACTGAAGTGACTCGGCAGCAGTGCAGTGCTCCTCCTGTGGGTTATCTCTGAACGACTTGATATTGACTGCTCCCCATGGATTGCCAGATTGTGGTGGGACGGGCGGGGCTGCAGCTGTGGATGGGAGTCGGAATAACCAACGTGGGTGTAGTGCCACTGAGGTGGCACAGAAGATGGGACCACAACACACACACACACACACACACACACACACACACACACACACACACACACACACACACATATATATATATATATATATATATATATATATATATATATATATATATATATATATATAAAATGTAAAAGCTAAAACCTACAGCGCTGTTTCTTGCTGGTGCAGTCGTCAGGGTATGGGGGGGGGGTCGGTGTTGTGTTGTCGTGTTTTTTTTATACGTGTTCGCTGTCTGCTGCCATCACGTGCGGTCAGTGTTTTTCATGTGTTTTTGATTTCTGCTCCCTGATAGGAACTTCCATTTGTGTCTGCAATTGTTAACCATTTCTATCCTAGTGTTTAGGGTTGCTAATTTTGGTTTGCATAGGATCATATATTTTTCTGTTAGGCATAAATTACATCTTTTTGAAATGTTATTGTATGATGCAGCTCTTTTTTTAAGATTTTCCAGGATATGTTGTAATCTAATTTTTTATATCTTTGAGTTTCCAAATATATTTACTCAATTCTGTTTGATTTTTGTATCTTTCTTTGTTAAATGACTGTTTATGATTTGCATATCTAGTTTTAAACTGGTTTTCAGTGATACCTATATATGTTTCTTCAGTGTTCTCTGATTTTACAGTGGCTTGGTATACAATATTGCTGTGGAGGCATTTATTGTTTAGAGGGCACTGTTGTTTCTTGGTACAGTTGCAAGATTTCCGTTCTTCACCCTCGTTTGTCTCTGCACTGCTTTTCGTTTTGTTGGTTGAATCAATGATGTTTTTGAGATTCGGCATACATGAGTATGATAATTTGATGTTGTGCCTGTTAAATATCTTAAACAGTTTGTGCTCTTTTGGGAAAGAAGATGTCAGAATTTTAAAGAATTCTTTCCCAACGTTTGTTTTAACTCTTCCATCGTATGGGGGGTTGTACCATATGATTTTCCTTTTCCTGTTCTTCTTGTGTCTGCTCATATCATTTCTGGGGTCATAGTGTAATTTGTAGTTGTAGCCACTTTGGTGTAACGCTTCTTGGTATTCAGCTGCAGTGTTGTTAAATATACTGTTTCATTACATGACAGATTAGATAATCTCTTGTTTATGCCTCTAGGTATCGTTTTGAGTATGGAAGGTGGGTGATTACTTTTGATATTTACATAGACAGGTGTGTCATTTGGTTTTTTTGTATGGTTTAAATGTATGTTGGTTGAGGTCTAACGTGATGTCTAAATAATTCACTATCTTTTTGTTAGCTGTGGGTGATTTTTTAAATTTTGGTCGTGGAAGATTTTGCACAATTCTTTTTTCTTATTTCAATGTTTCTAGGGCTATCACTCAGTGCAGCGAGGCCATCATCTCTGTACAGTCCAATTTGTTTTCCAGTTTATTTTGAATGTTAGATAGCATGAATAGTCCGACAAGTTCGCAGGTTTCGGCACCATCATACGATCCCATAGTGACATCAAAAGTTGAACTTTTCCTGGTGTTCTTGGTCCAAGTCTCGTTTTTTGCTGTGGAGTAAAGTTTTCTTTGTATGGAAAATGATTTCCATTTCTAAACCTGATATTTCAGTGTATTTGTTGGCAAATTTTATAGCTTTGGCGAGCAGCTCTTCATCTATATAGACGGATAAAAAAAAATCTACTACATCAAATGTTATAAAGACTGTGTTTTCTTGCTTGTTGAGGTTTTTAAACCATTGTATAACTTCATATGTATTTTTCCAGAGGTTAAAATTCGGTGTTCTCTCTTATGTTTTTTATGGTTTTCTCTAAAATGCTTTTACTGATTTTTCCTAATTCGGATTTGGATGGGTTTATCAATCTACAAGTTGGGTTGTTCAAAAAATTAGGTTTATGGTCTTTGAGTGTTATAAAAGCTTCTCTTTCTGCTGTTGTCTCTACTCTATCACCTAGGTCCATTTGCTGTACAAGCTCCTTTTCTTTTTTCCTAATGTGGTCATATGTAACTTTGTCAGTTTTTTTGTAATTTTTTTGGATGTTTTTATCAAGGAGTTGTGAGTACTCTTTAGATTCCATTTTGTAAAAATTACTGGTTTTGTCTGCTTTCACAAATATTTTTCTGTCGTTTTGGATTAGTTTAATTTCGTTTTTTTTTTACGATGTTTGAAATTCGTTGTTTGATTTTTTGAATTCTATGTTAGCTATCATTCTTTCATTTTGTCTTCAAATGTTCTCATTAAAACTGACAAAGTTACATATGACCACATTAGGAAAAAAGAAAAAGGAGCTTGTACAGCAAATGGACCTAGGTGATAGAGTAGAGACAACAGCAGAAAGAGAAGCTTTTATAACACTCAAAGACCATAAACCTAATTTTTTGAACACACCCAACTTGTAGATTGATAAAACCCATCCAAATCCGAATTAGGAAAAATCAGTAAAAGCATTTTAGAGAAAACCATAAAAAAAATATAAGAGAACACCGAATTTAACCTCTGGAAAAATACATATGAAGTTATACAATGGTTTAAAAACCTCAACAAGCAAGAAAACACAGTCTTTATAACATTTGATGTAGTAGATTTTTATCCGTCTATAGATGAAGAGCTGCTCGCCAAAGCTATAAAATTTGCCAACAAAAATACACTGAAATATCAGGGTTAGAAATGGAAATCATTTTCCATACAAAGAAAACTTTACTCCACAGCAAAAACGAGACTTGGACCAAGAACACCAGGAAAAGTTCAACTTTTGATGTCACTATGGGATCGTATGATGGTGCCGAAACCTGCGAACTTGTCGGACTATTCATGCTATCTAACATTCAAAATAAACTTGGAAAACAAATTGGACTGTACAGAGATGATGGCCTCGCTGCACTGAGTGATAGCCCTAGAAACATTGAAAATAAGAAAAAAAGAATTGTGCAAAATCTTCCACGACCAAAATTTAAAAATCACCACAGAAGCTAACAAAAAGATAGTGAATTATTTAGACATCACGTTAGACCTCAACCAACATACATTTAAACCATACAAAAAACCAAATGACACACCTGTCTATGTAAATATCAAAAGTAATCACCCACCTTCCATACTCAAAACGATACCTAGAGGCATAAACAAGAGATTATCTAATCTGTCATGTAATGAAACAGTATTATTTAACAACACTGCAGCTGAATACCAAGAAGCGTTACACCAAAGTGGCTACAACTACAAATTACACTATGACCCAGGAAATGATATGAGCAGACACAAGAAGAACAGGAAAAAGAAAATCATATGGTACAACCCCCCATACGATGGAAGAAGAGTTAAAACAAAAACGTTGGGAAAGAATTCTTTAAAATTCTGACATCTTCTTTCCCAAAAGAGCACAAACTGTTTAAGATATTTAACAGGCACAACATCAAATTATCATACTCATGTATGCCGAATCTCAAAAAACATCATTGATTCAACCAACAAAACGAAAAGCAGTGCAGAGACAAACGAGGGTGAAGAACGGAAATCTTGCAACTGTACCAAGAAACAACAACAGTGCCCTCTAAACAATAAATGCCTCCACAGCAATATTGTATACCAAGCCACTGTAAAATCAGAGAACACTGAAGAAACATATATAGGTATCACTGAAAACCAGTTTAAAACTAGATATGCAAATCATAAACAGTCATTTAACAAAGAAAGATACAAAAATCAAACAGAATTGAGTAAATATATTTGGAAACTCAAAGATAAGAAAATAGATTACAACATATCCTGGAAAATCTTAAAAAGAGCTGCATCATACAATAACATTTCAAAAAGATGTAATTTATGCCTAACAGAAAAATATATGATCCTATGCAAACCAAAATTAGCAACCCTAAACACTAGGATAGAAATGGTTAACAATTGCAGACACAAATGGAAGTTCCTATCAGGGAGCAGAAATCAAAAACACATGAAAAACACTGACCGCACGTGATGGCAGACAGCGAACACGTATAAAAAAAACACCGACAACACCGACCCCCCCATACCCTGACGACTGCACCAGCAAGAAACAGCGCTGTAGGTTTTAGCTTTTACATTTTAATCAGTTTTAACAGATGCCGCTCCCAACCCGGTTGAGCACTTTTTTAAAGTTATTGTGTTGGTTAGCAACACAATTATTATATATATATATATATATATGTATATATATATGCATATTGGTAGTGGTACGTACTACTATAGGTTTATATATATATATATATATATATATATATATAAACCTATAGTAGTACGTAACACTACCATCACGCTATACTGTCACTTCATGTCATGATCACCATGTTCAACAGGACTGCATGTCTATTACACGACACGTTTTCCTAATCGTAATTATGACCACTAGTAATTACTACTAGTTTATGACGTCTGTATCAATGTGAAAAACAAAGACGAAAACCTTGCCCTGATTCGGAAACTGAAACCATCATGAATCAAAAGACAGAGCAGCTGAAAGTAGTTGCTAGTTACAGCTTTCCAACTTCCCCACTCAATGTGTGTGCGTGTGGTGTGTGTGTGTGTGTGTGTGTGTGTGTGTGTGTGTGTGTGTGTGTGTGTGTGTGTGTGTGTGTGATATACAGTGATACACGGGCCTATGGACTGAAACATTTACACTGTCCACAAACTGTTTTCTTGCAAATGCCCATGCCTTGTGTTACTCACATCCGGCCCTCACAAAATTGAAATGAAATTGAGAACGAAGTACTTAAGACCTCATCCTTCACTGAACAACACACTCAATTATCCGAAACAGACACACACACACACACACACACACACACACACACACACACACACACACACACAAAAAACAAACCCATCGTTCCAGTATACCCATAAACAGTCATGTTGACCACCCTAAATGTGACACACTGTCCCTCAGTCTTTCCGATATGGCCGTACCCCAGCAGATGAATACTGGCAGTGTAGCTGTACTGTACCCCAGGATGGGGGGGGGGGGGGGGGGGGGGGGGGGGGGGGGGGGGGGGGGGGGGGGGGGGGGGGGGGGGGGGGGGGGGGGCACTGGCAGCGCAGCTGTACCGAATCCTAGCAGGGGGGTACTGGCAGTGTAGCTGTAGCTGTACTGTACCCCAGTAGGGAGATACTGGCAGGGTAGCTGTACTGTACCCCAGTACGGTGTACTAGTAGTTTAGATGTGTTGTACCCGAGTTGGGGTATACTGACAGTGTATCTGTACCTCACCCCAGAATGGGAATACTGGCAGTGCAGCTGCGTTGTATCCAAGTAAGGATTTACTGACAGGGTAGCTGTACTGTGCCACAGTAGGGGGATACTGGCAGTCTGGCTGTTCTAAACACCAGTAGTAGGGGATACTGGCAGTCTAGCTGTTCTAAACACCAGTAAGGGGATGCTGGCAGTCTAGCTGTTCTAAAACACCAGTAGGGGGATACTGGCAGTCTAGTTGTAGCTATAAAGTATTCCAGAAGGGAGATACTGGTATACGTAGCTGTTCTGTACCCCTGTAGGTGGATACTGGCAGTGCATCTGTACTGTACCCCTGTAGGTGGATACTGGTAGTGCATCTGTACTGTACCCCTGTAGGTGGATACTGGCCGTGTAGCTGTACCATACCCCAGTAGGGGGATACTGGCAGTGTATCTGTAGCTGTGCTGTACCCCAGTAGGTTAAATACTGGCAGTGCAGCTGTACTTACCCCAGTAAGGGGATACCTGCACTGTAGCTGTACTGTACCACAGTAGTGGGATACTGGAAGTGTAGTTCTACTGTACCCCAGAAGGGGGATACTGGCAGTGTAGCCGTACTGTACCCGATCAGGGGGATACTGGCAGTGTGGCCGTACTGTACCCCATCAGGGGGATACTGACAGTGTTGCTGTACTGTACCCCATCAGGGGTATACTGGCAGTGTATCCGTACTGTACCCCATCAAGGGGATACTGACAGTGTAGCTGTACTGTACCCCAGTAGGGGATACTGACAGTGTAGCTGTGCTGTACCCCAGTAGGGGATACTGGCAGTGTAGCTGTACTGTGCCCCACCAGGGGGATACTGGCAGTGTAGCTGTAGTGGTACCTTCAGATTGATCAGGACCTTTGCTTACAATTAGGAGCTCGGCATTCACTCTGCCCTGGACCAGTGTGAGTTGGGCTGCCCTCCACAGTGTGATACCATCAGTCCACGGACGGACAGCACTAAACCACAACAAGCGTACAACGAAGATCACAATGACTGACGACCAGACAAACTACTGGACCACTGGGCTGACAGCCCTACGACTGGAAAGATTACTGTGCAGACTGACCACTTCTATCAGGGGACAGTCTGTCCCAAAGTCTGGACACGGATATAGTGTTCAAGACAACTTTTTTTTTTCACTGTCAAATGAAAGAAAGACCTGGTTTTGCCTTATTTTTACAATATAAATATGTTTCAAAATAAATTATTGACCAGGTTCTAATGGGCCACAATTACGTTTTCTTCATTTAGACCAGTCCAAGACATTACCTTCACATCTCCATTTATTAGACAGAAATTGGCTGGTCCTTTATAATCCTGCAGTGTAGTATCACGCTGGTCTTAAACATTACCTTTAAATGTCCCTTTAGTAGACAGAAATTGGCTGGTCCTTTATAATCCTGCAGTGTAGTATCACGCTGGTCTTAAAACATTACTTTCAAACATCTCTTTAGTAGTAGACAGAAATTGGCTGGGCCTAACGATCCCGCAGTGTAGTATCAGGCTGGTCTCCAAATATCGCTTAGTAGACAGAAATTGGCTGGTCCTAACAATCCTGCAGTGTAGTGTCAGCTGGTCTCTTCAAATATCCCTTTAGTAGACAGAAATTGGCTGGTCCTTTATAATCCCGCAGTGTAGTATCAGGCTGGTCTCCTTCAAACATCCCTTTAGTAGACAGAAATGCGCAGGGCTAACAATCCTGCGGCGTAGTGTTTTTGCTGTTTTCCCTCAGCATTTCTCCACTTTCTCACCACAGTCCACAGTCCAGTTACAAAACATAGCTAGGTAATTTCATGTATGAATACAGGAGTAATTCATGTTTTTTTTTTCCGTACATGTTCTTTCCATATAAGAACGCACAGGTAACTTGTTTTCCATCAACACACGCTCTTCATATATAAACACATACTTTTTTTTTCCATCAACATAAGACGTTTATATATGAACACATAATTGATTGTTGCTTTCCATCGACAAACTCTTTCCACATATGAATACATGGTTAATTTTTGTTATCCATCGACAAACGTTTTTTGGCATATGAACACACAATATTTTTTTCCCCATCTACAAAAATCTTTTGACATATGAACACATAATCATTTTTTTTGTTTTCTTTCAACAAACTCTTTCCACATATGAACACATGATCAATTTCTGTTTTCCATCAACAAACTCTTCTGACATATGAACATGTAATTAATTTTTGTTTTCCATCGACAAACTCTTTTGACATACGAACACACACACATTACTCACGTTTTCTGTCGACATGCTCTGTTATATATGGCTAC
>JADBJO010015977.1:5000-7500 GCA_016801955.1 Conus betulinus | reverse complement strand
CTGGTACGACTGGCCCAACAGGTCGCGCTGGTTCAAGACCGGCGGCTCTGGCTCGGCAGCAGCAGCGGCTCTGGCATAACTGGCACGTCGGGTTACTGTCGACTCCGACGTCCACCTCCCCACACCCCAGCAAGATGGAGATAGGGGTAGATCTCAGCTATGCCCCAGACCCGGCGCGCAGTGGCAGGTCGGGTTACTGTCGACTCCCTCATCGACCTCTCCACACCCTCAGCAGGGTGGAGACATGGCTAGACTCTGACTACGCCCAAACCCTCTTGCAGTGGCAGCCAGTTCCCAGTCACACCAGGACAGTGATTTTTACCTGGGGGGGACTGATAACTACGTTGATTATCTAGCATTCTATGACATGGCTATTATAGATCATGGTTATTAATCATATTCATAATCAACAGTTACTGTATCTTTCAGCAGAACTTGGGGAGAATACCCATAGTGAAATCTACAAAGTTCAAGTCATTATTACAATAGAACATTCTCTTTTCTGAAATCATGTTCTACACACTGGGAAAGAAAGAATTTCCACATAGACCTTTTCAAACTCATGCTTTACACATTGGGGGGAAAGGATTTCCACATAGACATTTTTACAATAAACGACGAATACACTCATTACATATAAGAAACGATTTCCTTTTTGTCTCTTTCATCAAGATAAGAATGTTTTTATGATTTCATGTTTCTTCTATCGCGAGAAGCACGTTTTTATCATTTCACATAATCGGTACATCTCACTTAGAGACATGATTTCCGCACACTCTTATTTATCGACAAATAGGTATTCATTATTCATATCAAAGGACTGTTTAAATGCATATCACAACCATTAATACATGATAGTTTTGATCACTCACTTCCAGAGCATACTATCAATAACATCATCACAATACATTAGAATATACAACACTTTTTTCATCATCATAAAGCCATGAACTAGCTAAGCCACCTCCTTTTCCGATTACTCATCAACAACATTTGTTTCTTTCTATTGATTATTTCTGAAAACAATTTCCTCGTATCACCCTATCAAGTCACAAAACATACCAAGAAGCAACAAATACACTTTTTTTTTTTTTTTTTTTTTTTTTTTTTTTTTTTTTTTTTTTTTTTTTTTTTTTGCTGTCCCAACCTCTGCACCACTTCAGAGGCAGTGCACCCACACTGCTCATTCCGACACCCCGTCCACAGCCACAGCCCGGTCAGGCCCGCCGCAGCCCCGGCACCGACAATCCACAGGGCGGAGTCAATGTCAAGTCGTCAAGAGGCAACCCACCGGAGGAGACACTGCACTGCTGCCAAGTCACTTCAGTGGTATTCAGTGGCGCCTGTTCTGATCTAACATACGCAGGACACCACCTACTAGCCCCCTACTGACGACAATAATTGCTTAGTCGCGGAGCCGGCGTGAGTGAGCTCTCCCTCCGGAGGGCGCCACCATGTCCGTCCACGACAGCCCCCATGGACTCGCCGATACCGGTGACCCCGACGGAACCAAACCAAGGCCACAGACGTGGAGAGGACATCGAAACTGAGGTCACCATGAGAGCAGGGCATGAAGGGCCACAGAACTTGGGACATTTTTTTTTTTTTTATGCTGATTGATGAGAGATGAGGATGATTAAGATGATGCTACGGATTTCCATTTCGGTCTGAGACTACATGACAGGGCTGTACTCTACGCTTCTTTCATAATATATCCCGGCGTCAACCAGGCCGAGAGATACAGGCACCTGCAGTGTTGGGTCAGGAAATTTGAGCAACACTCTCAGATAGGAGCCGGTCAGGGCAGAAAAAAACCCACATGCCTCTGATGGGATTCGAACCCACGACCTCCCAGTCGGGAGTCCGCGACGCTAACCACTTCGCCACGGCGGCTGGTGGTTCAAATACACTTTTTTTTTTTCTAGAAACCTTTACCAGGTGCTGAAAAAATTACAGTTAAAGTTTGTGACGGAAAAAAAAAAAAAAAAAAAAAACGGTCCATCACAGCATGCTTATTACAGACAGTTAGAGAGTTTGTACAAGAGTGTGATAGAGGGAAGGTTTGTTGTGTCGTGTCCTGAACAGGGGAACATTTAGTACCAGAGTGTGATAGAGGGAAGGTTTGTTGTGTTGTGTCCTGAACAGGGGAACATTTAGTACCAGAGTGTGATAGAGGGAAGGTTTGTTGTCGTGTCCTGAACAGGGGAACATCTAATTTCAACTTTGGCTGATGTTACATGACTGTAGGTGGAAGATATCCATGAGCGATTATAGAGGGCTACGACACAACACACACACACACACACACGCACGCACGCACGCGCGCGCGCGCGCGCGCACACACAGAAAAAACCATTATCAGAACCCCAAAAAGACGATACGACCGAGCGCTTCAAATGTTATCATTGAAATATCTATGTCATGTGAAACCCCCAACATCTGGAGCTGCTGCATAGTTCTGTTCATTATTTGTACTTCAGGTCGGAAAGAGAAGCAGTGT